>JAGFBZ010002846.1:0-18446 GCA_018398805.1 Hirundichthys speculiger
CAGTACCAAGGTATATACACTGTCCACTGGCCATTGACTAATGATTCTGATTAAATGTTTCACAAATCACAAAGGAGAGGCAGTAGTGATGATGCTAAACATTCGTCTTTACATATATTCATAAGTTATTGACATATTATTGGTATTTGTATATAGTTTATAAGAACATATTTCCAAAGAATGATTAAAGAAAAATATTTTTTGAGATTCCAAAGTAAATGTCCTGATATTTTGTTTTGTCTCTTTTTATCACAAACAGCTAAAGTGAAAGAACTGGAGTTACAAAGCGCTGAGCTGGACAGGGTGAAGGAAAGGTACAAAGGTGAAGTATCTGATGGATCCTGAACAAAGATAACTTATCAGAAGCAACAAGGAGCACTACTACTAAGCAACAATGCACACAACAAAGCAGCTGTTTGCAGATATAACAGTGTTACATAGGATACAGTATTGGTGTGTAGCTATGTAGCTCTCAGTTGCCCAAATCACTATCGTTGCATAAAAAGAAACTTTGAGATGTCAGAATGGAATGGATGAATAATAATCTACTCTCCCTTGGCTGGAAGTGTCTTATCCCAACATATCTATGAAGTTATCTTGCTGAAGCTCCAGGTAATGTATTTCTGGCATCATTACTTTTTGCAGGAATGTTTTGTTGATGTAGAGAAATACCTTTCCTTTGCTAAATTACCTCCTTGACCACACTGAGTCTTTCTTTGTCTCTCTTCTGTAATATGCCACATGTCCACAAGTAGACCTGCAGGATCTGGATGCATCTTCTCATAGTAATCATCTTCTGCTGGGAATAATGCTAATTAATGAGCAGTGGGAGCGTTGGCAGCAGTTTGCACTTCATTGGCATTCATGTGCACACGTCCTTAGGATCAAATCAGTTTTTTCCACATTTGTGAATTCAGAACAAGTTTTTTGTAAAGAGGTGACTTATGTGCATATTTACTCACAGATTTATAAAGATTCATGAATCTACGTTAACATCACAGGTCACACCACCGTATTGTATACCTTTCCTTTCAGTCGTGCCGAAACTCTTATCACACATCACACCTGACACTTTTCTCCACCTGTTCCAACCTTTTAGAACAAGCAGCTAAGATGAGAGAACTGGAGTTGCAAAAGTCTGAACTGGACTAGCTGAAGCATCAGTACCAAGGTATCTTAGCACTGCCAACACAGTTTTTTGTCTGCAATACTTTTTTTTCAATGAAAATGTGTTTTTTTAGCACAATATTTTTCATTCAAACAATATTCAGGTTTTCAGTGGTCAAAGCAAACCTTTGGTGAAGAAAGAGCCCAGTGCATCATGGGAGGTCATCCAGCAGTTTAGGCCTATAGCACCTTAACTAAAGGGATGGTTCAGGACATCTCAGCCAGTTTTATCAATAAGGTTAAGCCTGATCTTGGAAGTAGAGAGGGTGTCACTAACACTAACTGGGGAGCTGGTTAGAAATCACAAGAAAAAAACAAAGATTGTAATTAAACTCATTTTATTCACAAGTTAAATGGTTACATTACAGGATCAGTTTACTGGTTACCTTGGCCACACATCAGGAGGACAATTCCAATGTACTTGTTTTCATGGCTACTGTCACCAGCTGACTACACTTACAGGCTGTGTATACTCTCACGGCAATGTGTCGCAGTTAGCTTGTCACAGGTATGCCGCAGTTACTTTTGATTATGACCAATTTTGAAGCGCAGTCTGCGCTATGTTATACCACGCCACAACGCAAGAGGGACAATTATGAACTAGCATAACTTACTAAACTTATCTCCTGCGTTTTTCCACTTCCTCACCTTCTTGGCCATATCCAGTCCCACATTCATCGCTATCTCCCTCCATGAATTACTAGAATATGTGCTGTCTTTGTAGTGTTGAGAACGAGAATTGTACAGATGTGGGTACTTACTCACTTCTTCGATGACACGTTCTTTTCTACACGGATGTAGAATTGACCAATCAGAGGCCTCCTTTCTCTCCTCTCTGCGGCACTGTCTGGGGTCACCTACAGTTTTGGGGAGGTGCACCGGAGTGTCTGCGTAGGGTGGGGGGGCATATCTGCGTTATCTGTGTCACACACGCAGACAACCTGATTTCTGAGCATAAACCAGGCTTTAGTAGTCGTGCTGTTTTTTCCTCCACTGCCTGTATTGTTTTTTTTACAAGTCTGTCCCTCAACCAGAAACCACCTTTGTAAAAAAAAAATCAGATAAGGGGGCTTAGGGAAACAAAAGTCCAGACTGAGGAGACAAGACCTGTCCATTTTATTGTTCAACATTTCTGTTTTGAAATGGAAATAATGGATAACAATTTATCACTTTTATATGTGCACTGGTCCTGTTTATTATTCTTTTTTTTTTTTTTCTTCTTGACATAAATGAAAGCAAGTCCAAACTAACAAGTCTTATCTTCTGCACCCTTTTCATGTCAAACAAAATCTGGTAATAATTGATCAGAATGTGATTAATGATAACATAAAACACTATTTAAGGCTGGTTTAACACCTACTGAACATTTAGAGACGTTCTGAGAACAGGAAGAACAATGTTTTTTCCATTCTTGCTGCTGATCTTCTCTCTTTCTGCAGCTCAGCTTCAAACAGAGTCTGACAATGAAATTAGAGCAAATTACAGACAAACTGAGGTGGAAGGAAGAGAACCAGGAAATGTCTCTGACCACCAACAAACATGTACACATGATATCCATGCTGTACTGAGAGAGATGAGCAGCTTGTTGGCTGGACTGAAGGTTGAGATGAGATACTTACAGCAAGAAAAACCAAGGTATGATTTTATGTCTTTTACTTTGACATGTAATAGTATTTGTAATTACTTCCTCAAACTAGTGAGAGTATGTTTGCAATGAGGGTCAGTCCTAATGTGGAGTCATGAGAGAAAGAAAAAACATGTTTATTAAGTTCTAAAATTTTAACCGCATAAAAACATAATTTAAAATAAAGACCAGACCAAACTGCTGGTCAAATGCACTAAACTGATCTACAGCAAGTATGAAAACTTCTCTAAAAGCCGATGTTTTTCGTTTCTTGCTGATCTAGAAAAACTAATGCCTGGAAAACTCAATGTAGTTATTTCAAAATTCCTCTACAATAATGTGACAGACTGAAAAAATCATACAGAAGGAGATTATTTTTCATTATTGCCACTGAAGGAGGTTCTACACCCTACTAAATCATAGGATGTACTTAATTTTTCTAACTCTTTTATTGCAGATTTACTGAGTGTGTGTGTTTGTTACAGAGCAGTCAGCTAAGGTAAAAGACCTGGAGTCACAAAAGACGGAGCTGAAGCAACAATACCAAGGTAGAAACTAGATATTGAGCAGAGACGAAAATAATATTTAAAATATTTATAAGTAAGAAAATGAACCAACATTTGTTACCTGTGTTTCTTTCTGATATTTTAGAGCAGGCAGCTAAAGTGAGAGAACTGGAGCAACAGTATCAAGGTATTTACTGTCGTTTAAGCAAATACATAATTACATGCTACAAACAATAAGCACTTTGAAAAATAGAATTGTTAAATATTTAAAAAGTCTTAAATAAATGTTATAATAAAACACCGTCCACGTTTTCAGTCTAAGTGAACATTTTTTATCATTGTGAAAATTAAACATTAGTAATTTCCATCAACTATAATGTTGATTCTTACATCACTTGTCTTTTCATGACCATAAATCCAGCACAAGCAGAAGAACTAAATACCATTAAAGCCAGGACCAACATCACAGACAACCATATGAAGGCTCTGATAAGAGAGGGAGAAGGTTTGTGAATTTCAAAATTACATAATTACTAACGTCATTGAACATTATTTAATAATATTTCAGTGTGTTAACTGTGTTTCTTTCTTTCAGTGAAACGAGTGGCTTTTTCAGCCTCTTTGTTTGCTTCAGGATCAGGACACATTGGACCGTTTAACACAGAGACGATTCTGATCTTCAGAAACGTTGCTACAAATATTGGAAATGCCTATAACCCAAACACAGGTAATCAAATTTATGCATGACAATCACAAAATTAAAAAATTATCTATTATTATTTATGTTGGTCCACTCAGTCTCACAAGAAATTGTGTAGCAAGTTTGTTCGTCCACAGATTCAAATCTAATAGTCACATAATCCATGATAGACAGTATCTAGAATAGATTTGTTGACAGTATGAACAGCCAAAAGCACATGGAATGTTTTTATTTTTCTTTTCCAAATTTGATTCCATCCACATTATGCCGCCCTCACTATATGTTCTGAATATAGCTTGGCAGTAAGTTAAACGCCTTTTGTTCATCAAAACTCTGGAGACAGTGATCAGTTTGTCCGCAGGTTTATTGACTGATAAAGGGTGAAACTGAGAACAGACAAAGAAGGAAATACACTCAGAAAATATCCTTGCTGTACATATCTTGTAAATAACCTGTAAATATATTTTTACCATAAATCAAATTACTCCTTTTTAAGCTTTTTTAACTCACTCATGTTTATGCATTGCTTATTTATGTCAAAAAGTCCACTGAAATTAAATTATTGTCAAAATTCACCAAACAGCCTTTTAACTAACAAATAATGAATTATAATCAAATAAAAACCACATATTATAAACAACACATACCGACGATGCTTCGTATTGCATATGATGTCACAGATGTTTGCAGCTAGAAACAGGCAAGCGGATGATGGCTGTTCTCTTCTCTGCCATGTGCATAATCTACTTCCTGATTTCTACTTCCTGAACAGGTGAACGTAACTTCCTGTGTCTCTTAAAGGGACCCCTACCTGATAAACACCACAATGAATTTGTTCATAAAAAATCCTTAACTAAACTACAATACAGAACACTCCCCGCCTGGCGGGATTAAACCGCCACTACCCAACGGTCCATGGAAGCTCTTATGGCTTCTTCTCAGGAGCTAGGAGCAAGACTGTCTCAGTTACTGGCCGCAGGAACACTTTAGTACCATCTTTCCTGGAAACTTTTATCTCCACCTTGCGTACTCTGCCGTCGTTGCTGGGGAAGACTTGAGTAATCAGTCCCAAAGGCCATTCGTTTCTCTTCAGTTGGCTGTCCTTGAGAAGCACAATGCTTCCAAGCTGAAGGTCGGGCTGGGGACCCTGCCACTTCCTTCGTGGCTGAAGTGTAGACAGATATTGTTTTTTTCCATCTGTCCCAGAAGGTTTGAGCTAGATGCTGGACTTGGCGCCATTGGTGTTTGTGGAGGTCTTTGACCCAGTCACCATCTGGGGCAGAAGGCAGACTCACTTTCTGAGTGAGTAGGGTTGCCGGTGTCAGTATGAATGGATCGTCTGGATCAGTCGACACTGGTACAAGAGGTCTGGCATTGATGATAGCGGCCACCTCTGCCATAAGTGTAGAGAGTGCTTCGTGAGTCAGCTTTGATGTCCCGAGCTGCACGAACATGGAGTCCAAGATTTTTCTTGCAATGCCAATCATCCTCTCCCATGAACCGCCCATGTGAGAGGCATGAGGAACATTGAACATCCACTTGCAGCCTTGATCCAGCAAAAACTTCTCGACAGAAGTATCGTTGATATTGGAAGGAATCTTGAGCTCCTTGCACGCACTGACAAAGTTAGTTCCTCGATCAGAGCGGATGAGTTTCACTGGGCCCCTGGTAGCGAGGAAACGCCTGAGGGCGTTAATGAAGCTTGACGTATCTAGAGACTCAATGAGTTCTATGTGGACAGCTCTTACGCTCAAGCAGGTGAATAACACCGCCCACCGTTTGCTCGGAGCGAGGCCACCCCTAGTTCGGCGTGAGGACACAGTCCATGGGCCAAAAACATCCAGGCCAACATTAGTGAATGGAGGTTCAGTTGAAAGGCGATCAACTGGAAGATCAGCCATCTTTTGTGTATGAGGTGTGCCCCGAAGTTTGCGACATGTGACGCAGCCATAGATAACACTGCTCACTCGCCTTTTTCCACCGATTATCCAGAGGCCTGCAGCTCGCAAGGCACCTTCGGTGAACAATCGTCCCTGGTGTTGTGTTTTCTGATGGTAATATCTGACCAGGAGTGTTGCTATGTGGTGCTTACCAGGGATGATGATGGGAGTTTTCTCCTCTGACTGGAGTTCCGCTTCTCTGATACGACCTCCGACTCTTAGAAGGCCGTCGGCATCGATGAAGGGAGCTAAGGCTTTAAGAGGACTGTCTTTAGGGAGATTTTCATCCTTTTTTACACAGGCATACTCTTGAGCATATGTCTCCTCTTGAACAGCATGGATAATCGTTGTCTTAGCCCTTGCGAGTTCTTCGACTGAAATTGCTGTGGGGCAGTGATGCCAGCCTTTACAGCCACTGATTTTGGTCGCAGGATTCTTCTGGAATAGACGAGCAATATGAGTGAGGCGAGCGAGCGATGGCATGAGTCAATGACTTCCAGCTGGAAAATTTAGAGAAACGCTGAGACCCCAGTTGTTTGCTGGACGTGGTTGTTTTCATCGTGGAGACGTGAGGGCGGATCTCTGCATCCAAAGAGGGGTTCACCAGCTCGAAGCTGCATTCCTCACGATAGGCTTGCTCAGTGTGTTTCAGGAATGCTGGTCCACACAGCCAGCTGGTGCCTGAGAGATGTGTAGCAGTGACAGACCTTGTGGCAATGTCTGCGGGGTTTAAATCTGTCGGTACATACCGCCATTGTTCAGGACGGGAGAAACTCCTTATCCGCAGGACTCGGTTACTGACGTAAACATAAAAACGTCTGGTGTCATTACTGATGTAGCCTAATACTACCTTACTGTCACTGTAAAAGATAGTGTCATCCAGCTTCATGTCGATTTCCGAGGAGATGAGTTCAGCAAGCTCCACCGCCAACACTGCAGCACAAAGCTCAAGTCTCGGGACAGTATGCTCAGGGAGGGGAGTGAGCTTAGCCTTGCCCATGACGAAACCCACATGGACGGCTCCGTTGATATCAGTCAGTTTGAGATATGCGACTGCTGCGATTGCCTTTGTGGACGCATCGCAAAAGACAATTAGCTCTCGACGTGACACCTCTGTTGGAGAGATAGCTGTGTAGGGTCGTGGGATCTGGAGACTGCTTAGATCTTTCAATGAGGATCGCCATGTGGTCCACATCTCCTCCATATCTTGAGGGAGGGGTGAGTCCCAGTCGCCGTTGTCCTGTGTAAGCTCTCGCAGAATCGTCTTTCCTTGTATGGTGACTGGGGCAATGAATCCGAGAGGGTCATAGATGCTGTTCACAGTCGATAGGACACCTCGACGAGTGAAAGGCTTCTCCTCTTCAGAAACCTTGAAGGTAAAGGTGTCCGACATCAAGTCCCAGTTGAGACCCAGACTACGCTGAATGGGAAGTGCATCAGAGTCGAAGTCCAAGTCTTTGAAGTCGTTGGCGTGGTCCTGAGATGGGAAGGCTTCCATGACTTCTCTTTTGTTTGAGGCAATTTTGTGTAGACGTAAGTTGGAGTCTGACAGCACATCTTGCGTCCGCTTGAGCAGGTCCACTGCAGCGTCAACTGTAGGGAGAGACTTCAAGCCGTCATCCACATAGAAGTCGCGGTTTACAAACTGCTTGACATCGGGCTCTGCATCCTGTACAGACTGCCTTAGACAGTATATGGCTACTGCCGGGGAGGGACAATTCCCGAAGACATGAACCCTCATGCGATGTTCAACAATGTTTTTTGATGGGTCGTTGTCCCGAAACCACAAAAACCTCAGATAATTGCGGTCCTCTTCTCTCACAAGGAAGCAGTGGTACATCTGCTGGATGTCTGCTGTTATGGCCACAGCTTCCTTACGGAATCTGATGAGTACCCCAAGGAGGGTGTTGTTGAGGTCGGGTCCGGTTAGCAGTACATCGTTGAGTGACACTCCGCTGTGCTGTGCGCTGGAGTCAAACACTACACGGATGTTTCCTGGCTTTCTAGGATGATATACGCCGAAGGATGGCAAATACCATCGCTCTTCGTCTTGCTTGAGAGGGGGTGCCACTTCGGCATGATTGTTCTGGAATACCTTCTCCATGAAGGCGAAAAAGTGCTCCTTCATCACTGGCTTCCTCTCAAGACTGCGTTTTAGAGATGACAGTCGATTCAAGGCCTGGATTTTGTTGTCTGGTAGACGAGGCCTTGGAGTCTTGAACGGCAGCGGAGCTACCCAGCTGTTGCTTTCATCCTTCTTTAAGCCTTGTTCCATTATTCGCAGGAATGAGATGTCGTCGATGGATGGAGCCACTTTATTGTCATCCTTAGTCTGCTGAAACACTGTGCAGCCTAACTCTTCGACTTTTTTGTTGGAAGTTAATTTCTCTGTAGAGTGTGCTCTAAGATGGTCGGCACACTGTAAATGACTGTATCTCTCCTTCACATGGAAGACATTTGGGCAGGGCTCAAAGATGGAGGGGCGTTTCTGCTCTGACGTGCTAGTGTAAAATGTATTCACTGTAGTGGGCTTGTGAACACCTCCCAAGCACACGTTTCCAACTATCACCCATCCCAGGTCGAGTTTCTGGGCGTAGGGAGCATCACGAGGGCCGTTCACCTGCTTGCGCACTTTGTGGACCGAAATGATGTCTCGCCCGAGGAGAAGCATGATGGGAGCATCCGGATCGAGCTCTGGGATGAGGTGAGCCACGGATTGTAGGTGAGGGTGGTTAGATGCAGCACTGGGTGTTGGAATCTCCATTCTGTTATTGGGGATGTCGTTGCATTCCAAGAGACTTGGTAAGGGGGAGACTGACTTTCCCATCCATCGAGTCAATCTGGAAGCCTAAAGCTCGTCTTCCTGTTTTCTCTCTGTCAATCCAGAGCAGGTCCGGAGAGAGTATGGAGAGGTGGGGCCTTGGACGTTGAAGGCATCGAAGAACTCTGAACGAGCCAGAGATTTATTACTGTGTTCATCGATGATTGCGTAGACTCTCTGAGCTTTATCACGATGGCCTGCAGGGTAAATGTTAACAAGGGAAATCTTAGAGCATGATCTGTCACTCTGATCACCCCCACAGACTTTGGTGCAGCTAGTAGTGACTTCTGAAGATGGTGTAAAGTCTTGCTCCCCGCCATGCTCTGTAGAGGTGGATGGCTCTTGGGACCACGGTGCTGGTCCAGGGTGGAGGGCTGAGATGTGTCTTTCACTTTTACACTCAAGGCATGTTAATGTGAATTTACAGTCCTTGGCCAGGTGTTGTGTGGACGTGCAACATCTGAAGCAAATCCCGTTCTCCTTTAGAAATGCTTTACGTTCCTCTAAAGGCTTCTCACGAAAAGCCCGGCACTTCCGGAGTAGATGAGGCTTTTTATGGATTGGGCACTGTCTCTCTGAATCCTCAGCTCTAACGTTATGTCTGTCTGAGGCAAGATGAGCTGAAGGAAGTACATCTGTCTTGTGGACTGAAATTTCTCTCTGTCTGCTTAGTTTCCATGAAGGCTTGTCTACTTTTGGAGGGGCATCTGCTTGACCAGTGAACTTGAAACTTGGATCGTTTCGTGTTATAGCTTGTTGCCTGACAAAGTTGACAAAAACTTCAAAGGGAGGGAATGAGACATGGTACTGTAGTTTGTAGTTGGATCCAAGAGAAAGCCACTTCTCTTGTAGGTTGAAAGGCAACTTTTGGACCAAAGGATTTATTCCCCGTGATGTGTGTCAAGGTATTGTAGGCCTGGGAGATCTCCATCTGCCTTTGCTGCCTCCAGCTCCATAAGGAGATCGCTTAACTCGTGGAGTTTTGAATAATCTTTGTTGGAGATTTTTGGGAAGCTAGTGATGCGTTGGAAAAGTGCATCCTCAATCACTTCAGGGGCCCCGTAACATGCATTCAGTCTATCCCATATCATCCTGAGTCCTCTATCTGGGAAGTTAATATGGACAGCCCTGATCCGTTTAGCATGCTCAGCCGACTCTTTCCCCAGCCACTTGACCAGCAAGTCTATCTCCTCGCTGGATGTTAAATCTAGATCTCTGACAGTATTTCCAAAGGACCGTTTCCATGATTTGTAGCTATATGGTTGGTCGTTGAATTGGATTAAGCCTGTGGTGACCAGCTCCCGGCGAGCCAAAAATCTGACGAAGTCTGTCATGTTTGCTTGGTCATGGTGGGTATATTGATGTGTGTGACTGGGCATGGAGGGAAGAGGAGGGCCGTGTTTTGCTCCATGTGTGCGACTATTATCTTGCATATTACTTGAGTAAAGCTGCGTATCTGGAGTAAACTGTGGCTGCTGAGCTGTTACTACTGCTTGGTTTAGTGTTGTAGTGAGAAGGTCAGCGTCGGCTTGGCTATGCTCTGTTTTGAGGCGTGGGGTTTGGATAGGGTACGCTGGCTTTGGCTCTGCGTGTAGCTGTCTGTTCTCATCTTGAGAGGGCTGATGCAGTGTTGGTGCAAACTGTACTCTATTTTCCTCTTTAGCCTGTTCAGCGACATATTCTTTTGTACGCTCCATTGAGTCAAGAGGGGTTGCGGATAGTTGGTTGCAGTGAAGCTCAGAGCTGCTTCGATCACTACCATCGACTGCTGCCTCTAAAACTTCTGCTTCAGCCACAGCTGCGGCTGTTTCTTGCTCTATCGTTAACATGTCCATTTTTGCTTCTAGTTGTGCTTTTTCTACCTTTAGGGCCATTTCCTTCATTGCATAAGGCAGGCGTGCCTTGGCTGCTTCTGCTTTCGCACGAGCCATGGTGGCAGCAGCCTCAGTGGAAGAAGCCTTTGACCTTTTCGAAGAACATGAGGCGTAGGATCTGGTCCGTAATGAGCCCTCTTTCTTCTCCATTTTCTGTTTCCGGCGTTAACTGCGTTATCATCTGCGCTGAAGCCGTCGTTTCACTATGCCGCCCTCGCTATATGTTCTGAATATAGCTTGGCAGTAAGTTAAACGCCTTTTGTTCATCAAAACTCTGGAGACAGTGATCAGTTTGTCCGCAGGTTTATTGACTGATAAAGGGTGAAACTGAGAACAGACAAAGAAGGAAATACACTCAGAAAATATCCTTGCTGTACATATCTTGTAAATAACCTGTAAATATATTTTTACCATAAATCAAATTACTCCTTTTTAAGCTTTTTTAACTCACTCATGTTTATGCATTGCTTATTTATGTCAAAAAGTCCACTGACATTAAATTATTGTCAAAATTCACCAAACAGCCTTTTAACTAACAAATAATGAATTATAATCAAATAAAACCACATATTATAAACAACACATACCGACGATGCTTCGTATTGCATATGATGTCACAGATGTTTGCAGCTAGAAACAGGCAAGCGGATGATGGCTGTTCTCTTCTCTGCCATGTGCATAATCTACTTCCTGATTTCTACTTCCTGAACAGTTGAACGTAACTTCCTGTGTCTCTTAAAGGGACCACTACCTGATAAACACCACAATGAATTTGTTCATAAAAAATCCTTATCTAAACTACAATACAGAACAAAGAGGCTTTCACAAGATCTGAAGAGCTTCCCATTCATTTTCACTGACAGATACATTTTAATAAACGTTCAAATATTTTAAAAAGAATAAATAATTGAAGCAAAAAGAAAAAAAAGATCAGAGCAGAAATCTCCAGGCTGAATATTTTGATAAACAAAATGGCTGAAATAGCACAAAGTATGCAGAAGTTGTTAGGGACCAAAGAATGGAGGAAGAAGATACAGGGAGAAACAAGATCACCATAGGCGTGATCTATGACCTATTAATATTGATTATTCCAGTAAGGGAGCGTCTTCTCATCAGTGAGGATGCCATGGTAACCATGGCAATTAGCTTAGGGGGAGGGGCCAAAAAACAACAACAAGGATGTGAAACAAGTTTGTCTTCCTTGATGCCACAGTCTTAGTTTTAGGAACCATATTGTGGTGTGACTTTTACAAGAAAAAAGATACTGTTATTGATGAACACACCTGCATCCTGGTTACTACAGAGACGTCCAGTAGAAATCAAATTAGGCTACATTTGTAAATTTGTGTAAAAATACACACTCACTGCATTTATTTTCCTCTCAGTAAAGATGATTATCTTCTTCTCTTTGATGCTGTTGTTGAGGCAGATTTTCAAAATCTGGTTGTTGATGCTTTTGACATCTGATGATCTCAGAAAATCTTCCCCACAGTCTACACACAAAAAACCCTCATTTTCAACATGATGACCTTTGTGCATTTTTAATTGAAAACATACAGTGTTAATTGATCCACACTGATCACAGGTTTACTGTTTCTCCCCATTGTGACTTTTTTGGTGCATCTTCAGTTTATTTGATCCAGTAAAAGCCGCCCTACACTGATCACATCTGTATCATTTATCTCTAGTGTGAACAAGTTTGTGTTGTTTTAGATTACCCAACCTGGTAAAAGCTGATCCACACTGATCACATCTGTATGGCTTAAAGCCAGTGTGAATACGCTGATGTACCTTTAGATGACCAGATGTGGTAAAAGCTGATCCACACTGATCACATCTGAAAGGTTTATCTCCAGTGTGAATACGTTGGTGTTTCTTTAGATCACCAGATGTGGTAAAAGCTGATCCACACTGATCACATCTGAAAGGTTTATCTCCAGTGTGAATACGCTGGTGTATCTTTAGATGACCTGATGTGGTAAAAGCTGATCCACACTGATCACATCTGAAAGGTTTATCTCCAGTGTGAATACGCTGGTGTATCTTTAGAGAACCAGATGTGGTAAAAGCTGATCCACACTGATCACATCTGAAAGGTTTATCTCCAGTGTGAATAAGTTTGTGTTGTTTTAGATGACCCAACCTGGTAAAAGCTGATCCACACTGATCACATCTGAAAGGTTTATCTCCAGTGTGAATACGCTGGTGTATCTTTAGATAACCTGATGTGGTAAAAGCTGATCCACACTGATCACATCTGAAAGCTTTATCTCCAGTGTGAATACGCTGGTGTATCTTTAGATAACCTGATGTGGTAAAAGCTGATCCACACTGATCACATCTGAAAGCTTTATCTCCAGTGTGAATACGCTGGTGTATCTTTAGATGACCAGATGTGGTAAAAGCTGATCCACACTGATCACATCTGAAAGGTTTATCTCCAGTGTGAATACGCTGGTGTTGTTTTAGATTACCTGATGTGGTAAAAGCTGATCCACACTGATCACATCTGAAAGGTTTATCTCCAGTGTGAATAAGTTTGTGTTGTTTTAGATTACCCAACTGGGTAAAAGCTGATCCACACTGATCACATCTGAAAGGTTTATCTCCAGTGTGAATAAGTTTGTGTTGTTTTAGAGTACCCAACTGGGTAAAAGCTGATCCACACTGATCACATCTGAAAGGTTTTTCTCCAGTGTGAATACGCTGGTGTATCTTTAGAGAACCAGATGTGGTAAAAGCTGATCCACACTGATCACAGCTGAAAGGTTTCTCTCCAGTGTGAATTCTCATATGTTTAATCAGACTTGATGAAGAGGCGAGGACTTTTCCACATTGCTCACAGCGATGACTCTTGGTTCCTCCTTTGTCTTGATGTTTCTGTAACAACAGAGAAGAAGACTTCATTGTGTTGGCTGAGCTGTTGAAATTATTTCAGTTTTAATCAAATTCTCTCATACATGGTTATTAAGTATGAGTGAAGAGCTTTTTTGTCTATGTGGAGTCATATGAACCATCTCCTTGACAGCCAGGGCCCTTCAGATAACACGTCTCAGTTTGTCAGGTCAAAAAGTGTGAACAGAGAAAGCTGCTGAAACAAAAACCCTCATGTTGTGTAATAAGGCGTATAACGTGCTCGTTTAGTCATAAAAGGGTTATTACCAACTGTCTTGAGGGACAGCTGCTAATAACCAGAAGGGTATTAACAAAGAGAAGAGGTGCTGGTGGTTTACGCTCCGCGGGTGGTCGCAGGAGCGGCTCTGGTTCGTCCTGGTCTTGTCTCTCAGCTCCAGTGGGGGTTCAGGCTGCAGGCTCTCGGCGCAACCGGTCCTCCTTTGAGGCGCGTGCGGAGCCATGGCATATCCCGTGGCGGTACCGTGCCTCTCTTGCGCCGATATGCGCGGGTCACTTGTGGTACTGGCCTGGGGCGCGGGAATTGGTCTTCCTTCGCCGGCAGCTGGCTGGCGCGTTGCTGGGAGGCCTCGTGGTTGCTGGCTCGGAGCTGTGGCCAAAAGGGGTGTCCCTGGGTCAGGTAGAGGAAAGTCCAGCCGTGGAGTAAAAGTAGCAAGAGAGCGAGCTGGCAGAGCTCACGGTATTTAAACGGCGGGTCTGCGATCCGCCTCCGTTTGGGAACCCCGCTGTGAGAGTAGGGATCCCCGGCCAGTGAGAGGCAGTGAGAGGGGGTGACATCACGTTTCACACCTAGGTGTGAAACTGAAACCGCCAGGCATGCTGAGGATTTGAGTTTTATGATTTTCCTTTGTCCTTCTTTGTCTCAGGAAAACCATGTGGTCTCTGTAATCACATGGTGTGGCCCAACATCCCCCCCTTAGTTCCGAAGACTGGGATTCTGGTCGTAGTCTTTGGAGCTACCCACGGGTCGAACAGTCCATGTGTTACACCGTCTGGTTATGCCTGAGACTGAAAAACTCAAAGTTCATAGTTTAACACAGTTCAAGAGGTTGGAGGCTTAGTATCTGGGCAGAGTAGAGGCAACGTCTGGGCAGAGACTACATCAAAACTACTTATCTACGTGCGCTCATATCTACTTCATTACAGTGATATACAACAATATAAGAAAAATGAAGAAGGAAAAAAAGAAAGAAGAAAAAGTTAGAGAAGCAGGTGAGTGGGTGTTAGGGAAGGAGGAGCGAGCACCATTACCATGGGCTGACACGGGGCAGGCGCCAGAGTCGACTGAGATAGTCACCACTGGGTCTGGTGTCGGATGAGGTTTCGTAAAGTCTGGCTTGTAAATCTGCAAAGTGGTTACACACTAGGCTGGTGACGAGGATCCAGAGAATCCTGAGAAGTATGCCGAGTGCGACCATACTAACGGCGTGTTCAGTGCAGGTCGGCTGTCCAGCGAGGGGATTATTACTGAGACTCGTTGCGATGTCTTCTGCTTATCAGAAACATGGCTTCAAGACGGGGAGTATGTGAGCTTAAATGAGGCTACGCCACCAGGTTATATTAAGGGCCCGATCTTGCACCTCCCATTACCCAATACCCAAAACCCATTACCTGCAAATCACAGATTTAGGAGCCGAAATGCAATCTTCCACCTCCCAATACCCAAAACCCATTTTGCCGTCTCCCTTAAGCACATTGTGGGCGCGGCAATGGGCGTGTCACTAGCGCTTTCCACGAATTCGGTATCTTGCGGTACCTGTACTTCGCAGATTTGGGTATTGGGTAATGGGTGGTGTGACCACCCATTACCCAATACCCAAAATCTGCGAGACACCAGTACCGCAAGATACCGAGTTTTGTGGAAAGCGCAACTGGCATGTCGGCGCGTAAAAGAGCGCGTCCAAATCCTGTCATTGCGCGTCCACCCAGTCCACATGTGGACTGCACAACCGGCTCTACCTCTCGATTATGCATCACTGTATTACTTTCATACATTATTCTCTTAAGGGCAGATGATGTCTGTACAGCTGTGACATGATCTCATTCAGATGTTTGCTGTGGAGGAAACGAGGAGATCACAGAACTCTGTTGTGAAAAAAGCACCGCTCCCAGCAACTATGCGTCTTGGCGCAGCTGTGCGTCTTTGCGCAGGGGATATGTTCAAGATAACTCAAAAAGTTATGGATGGATTTTGATGACATTTTTCAGGAGTTGTCAGAAATGTGAAAAGGAAGAACTGATTTTATTTTGGGTGTGATCCGGAAGAAATCCTGGATTCTGGATCACTTTCAAACTTTCGATAACATTGCGCTGTTTAGTTGTTTCTTGAACCCTAAAGCAACCACAACTGCTGTGCTTGGCGGAGGTCTGCGCTCTCCGATTGCTTTTCTAGTTAATAAATGCTTTCCTGGAAGCTCACCGGCTCTATTTTCTGAGCAGTTTGTTGGAACTTCTTGGAGTACAAAAGAAATGATTAAATCATTTGCTCCACATTAGTTAAAGCTAGTTATGTATATATCAGTGCAGAGGAGGAGGAGGAAAAAAGAGGAGGAAGCTCTACAGCACAGTCCCAGACCAGCTGTCCATGAGAGCTGCTCTGATCTGGTGAAAAGACGTTACATGGCATTTGCAGGTACTGCAACCTGCTCTTAAAGGTAATGGCTACTGACGCACTGATTGGTTTAAACAGGTGGAACGCCCTAACCACTCCATGCATAAGTGGCATGACATCGTGGATTTCGCAGGTGAGATCGTGGGTTTTGGGAGGTGGAAGATTGCGTTCTTCGTGGGGGAACGCCCCTCCCAATACCTTTTATCCCTTAATAGCAGGTTTTGGAGGTTTGGCGCAAGATCGGGCCCAAATTATCATATTCCCCGGAGTACGGGTCGAGGTGGAGGAGTAGCAGCTGTCTACAACTCAACCTACAAGTAAAAAAAAACCCAAATGTAATTATAATACATTCGAAAAGCCTCACGCTCAGTCTAACTTTTCCAAATTGGAGATCAGAAAAGTCAGTCTTGTTGGTAGTGGTGTATCGGCCACCTGCTGGTGCTTATCTGGAGTTTCTGTCTGAGTTCTCTGATTTTTAGCTGGTTTAGTGCTCAGCTCAGACAAAGTCATCATAGTGGGCGACTTTAATATTCACATGGATGTCGACAGTGATAGCTTTAAATTAGCCTTTACATCTCTCTTAGATTCACTGGGCGTCTCACAAAAAGTGAAAGAAACCGACTCACTGCTTTAATCATATCTTGGATCTGGTTCTCACCTATGGTCTAGATGCTCATCACTTGTTAGTGTCGCCGCTGAATTCTCTTCTCTCAGACCACTTTTTAGTTACATTTGAGTTCAGCATTTGTGGCATTAAAACAGAAAATGAAACGTGTCATTACAGCAGATGTCTTTCTGAAGATGCTGTGAATAATTTCAAGGAGGTCATTCTCTCTCATCTCCCTATGGTGGAATATGATAGAATAACTGAAGGCAACGACCTGAATTTTACTCCAGCAGATATTGATTACCTTGTTAACAATACTGGCTGATATGTTATCATTCAGCCTTGGATGCCGTCGCTCCTCTGAGGAAGAGGGTTTCTTATCTTAGGAGCTCAGCTCCCTGGTATAATTCACATATTCGTATGCTGAAGCAGAATGCACGTAAAATGGAAAGGAGGTGGTACTCCTGTAAATCTGTGGATTCCCATCGTGCTTGGAGAGATAGTTTAATAGTCTACAAAATAGCCCTACGTAGAGCTAACATCTTATTATTCTTCGTTAATAGAAGAGAATAAACATAAACCCACGTTTTTCTGTTCAGCACTGTAGCCAGGCTGACAAAGAGTCACAACTCTGTTGGTCCATGCATTCCTGCTACTCTCAGTAGTGAAGACTTTATGAGCTTTTTTAGCGGGAAAATAATTAAAATTAGAGATGAGATTGGCCAGGCCCAACTGTCGACGGCTGTGAACGTCCCTGCAGCTTCGTTGATTTCTTCCGTTTCTGATTTGACTCTGGACTGTTTTTCTCCTGTGGGCCTCTCTGAGTTGACCTCAACTATCAGTAAAGCTAAACCATCTACATGTCTGTTGGATCCCATCCCAACTCGACTGTTCAAAGATGTTATGTCCTCTATTGGTATATCATTTTGGATCAGATTAACCTATCTTTGCAATTAGGATATGTACCACAGGTTTTTAAAGTTGCAGTCATTAACCTTTGCTCAAGAAACCAATCCCTTGACCCGGACATCTTGGCAAACTATAGACCAATATCCAAACCTTCCATTTATCTCTAAAATCCTGGAAAAAATAGTTGCTAGCCAGTTAGGAGAACACCTGCATAGAAATGATCTATTTGAGGTCTTTCAGTCAGGGTTTAGATCTCATCATAGCACAGAAACTGCGCTGATTAGAGTCTCCAACGACCTCCTTATGGCCTCGGATAATGGATTAGTTTCTGTCCTGGTTCTGTTTGGACCTCAGTGCTGCTTTTGATACCGTTGATCACGGCCTTTTGCTGCATAGATTAGAGCACACTGTTGGAATTAAAGGGACAGCATTAGACTGGGTTTAAGTCATACCTGTCTGACAGGTTCCAGTTCGTCCATGTTAATAACGTTTCTTTCTGCACGGACTAGGGTCTGCTATGGTGTCCCACAGGGTTCAGTTCTGGGACCAATCCTTTTTACTTTATACATGTTGCCCTTGGGAAAATTATCCAGAGCCATGGCATAAACTTTCATTGCTACGCTGATGATACGCAGCTGTACTTATCTATGAAACCAGAGGAAAAAAACAAAACCCTTTGGCTAAAAACTTCAAGGGTGTCTTAAGACGTTAAGTCCTGGATGTCCTCTAACTTTTTGCTTTTAAACTCGGATAAAACAGAGGTTATTGTCTTTG
>JAGFBZ010002847.1:0-14842 GCA_018398805.1 Hirundichthys speculiger
GATGTCTTTCACAACTAGATCATGGATGTCTTTCACAACTAGATCATGGATGTCTTTCACAACTAGATCATGGATGTGTTTTCACAACTAGATCATGGATGTCTTTCACAACTAGATCATGGATGTCTTTCACAACTGATCATGGATGTCACAACTAGATCATTGATGTCTTTCACAACTAGATCATGGATGTCTTTCACAACAAGATCATGGATGTCTTTCACAACTAGATCATGGATGTCTTTCACAACTAGATCATGTCATGGATGATCTTTCACAACAACTAGATCATGGATGTCTTTCACAAACTAGATCATGGATGTCTTTCACAAACTAGATCATGATCATGGATGTTTTCACAACTAGATCATGGATGTCTTTCACAACTAATCATGGATGACAGATCATTTCACAACAGATCATGGATGTCTTTCACAGTTAGATCATGGATGTCTTTCACAACTGATCATGGATGTCTTTCACAACTAGATCATGGATGTGTTTCACAACTAGATCACAACTATCATGGATGTCTTTCACAACACTACAATCATGGATTCTTTCACAACTAGATCATGGATGTCTTTCACAACTAGATCATGGATGTGTTTCACAACAGATCATGGATGTCTTTCACAACATAGATCATGGATGTTTTCACAACTAGATCATGGATGTCTTTCACAACTAGATCATGGATGTCTTTCACAACTAGATCATGGATGTCTTTCACAACATCATGACTAGATCATGGATGTCTTTCACAGATCATGGATGTCTTTCACAACTAGATCATGGATGTGTTTCACAACTAGATCATGGATGTCTTTCACAACTAGATCATGGATGTCACAACTAGATCATGGATGTCTTTCACAACAGATCATGGATGTCTTTCACAACTAGATCATGGATGTGTTTCACAACTAGATCATGGATGTCTTTTCACAACAAGATCATGGATGTGTTTTCACAACAAGATCATGGATGTCTTTCACAACTAGATCATGGATGTCTTTCACAACTAGATCATGGATGTCTTTCACAACTAGATCATGGATGTGTTTTCACAACTAGATCATGGATGTCAACTGTGTTTCACAACTAGATCATGGATGTGTTTCACAACTAGATCATGGATGTCTTTCACAACTAGATCATGGATTGTCTTCACAACTAGATCATGGATGTCTTTCACAACTAGATCATGGATGTCTTTCACAACTAGATCATGGATGTCTTTCACAACTAGATCATGGATGTCTTTCACAAACTAGATCATGGATGTCTTTCACAACTAGATCATGGATGTCTTTCACAACTAGATCATCATGGATGTGTTTTCACAAACTAGATCATGGATGTCTTTTCACAACTAGATCATGGATGTGTCTTCACAACTAGATCATGGATGTCTTTCACAGTTAGATCATGGATGTCTTCACAAACTAGATCATGGATCTGATGTCACAACTTCACAACTAGATCATGGATGTCTTTCACAACTAGATCATGGATGTGTTTTTCACAACTAGATCATGGATGTCTTTCACAACTAGATCATGGATGTGTTTCACACAACTAGATCATGGATGTCTTTCACAACTAGATCATGGATGTCTTTCACAACTAGATCATGGATGTGTTTCACAACAAGATCATGGATGTCTTTCACACTAGACTAGATCATGGATGTCTTTCACAACTAGATCATGGATGTCTTTCACAACTAGATCATGGATGTCTTTCACAACTAGATCATGGATGTCACGGATTTCACAACTAGATCATGGATGTCTTTCATTCACAACTAGATCATGGATGTCTTTCACAACTAGATCATGGATGTCTTTCACAACTAGATCATGGATGTCTTTCACAGTTAGATCATGGATGTGTTTCACAACAAGATCATGGATGTCTTTCACAACTAGATCATGGATGTCTTTCACAACTAGATCATGGATGTCTTTCACAACTAGATCATGGATGTCTTTCACAACTAGATCATGGATGTCTTTTCACAACTAGATCACACAGATCATGTTTCACAACTGATCATGTCTTTCACAACTAGATCATGGATGTCTTTCACAACTAGATCATAGATCATGGATGTGTTTCACAACTAGATCATGGATGTGTTTCACAACAAGATCATGGATGTCTTTCACAACTAGATCATGGATGTCTTTCACAACTAGATCATGGATGTCTTTTCACAACAGATCATGGATGTGTTTCACAACTAGATCATGGATGTCTTTCACAACTAGATCATGGATGTGTTTCACAACAAGATCATGGATGTCTTTCACAACTAGATCATGGATGTGTTTCACAGTCACATGGATCATGGATGTCACAACAAGATCATGGATGTCTTTCACAACTAGATCATGGATGTCTTTCACAGTTAGATCATGGATGTCTTTCACAACTAGATCATGGATGTCTTTCACAACTAGATCATGGATGTCTTTCACAACTAGATCATGGATGTCTTTCACAACTAGATCATGGATGTCTTTCACAACTAGATCATGGATGTCTTTCACAACTAGATCATGGATGTGTTTCACAACTAGATCATGGATGTCATGTTTCACAACTAGATCATGGATGTCTTTCACAACAAGATCATGGATGTCTTTCACAATAGATCATGGATGTCTTTCACAACTAGATCAGATCATGGATGTGTTTCACAACTAGATCATGGATGTCTTTCACAACTAGATTCACAACTAGATCATGGATGTCACATTTCACAACTAGATCATGGATGTCTTTCACACACTAGATCATGGATGTGTCATTCTTTCACAACTAGATCATGGATGTCTTTCACAACTAGATCATGGATGTGTTTCACAACTAGATCATGGATGTCTTTCACAACAAGATCATGGATGTCTTTCACAAACAAGATCATGGATGTCTTTCACAACAGATCATGGATGTCTTTCACAGTTAGATCATGGATGTCTTTCACACAGATCATGGAGATCATGGATGTCTTTCACAACTAGATCATGGATGTCACAACTGATGTCTTTCACAAGATCATGGAGATCATGGATGTCTTTCACAACAAGATCATGGATGTGTTTCACAACTAGATCATGGATGTCTGTTCACAGTTAGATCATGGATGTCTTTCACACAACTAGATCATGGATGTGTTTCACAACTAGATCATGGATGTCTTTCACAACTCATGGATGTCACAGTAGATCATTTCACAGATCATGGATGTCTTTCACAACTAGATCATGGATGTGTTCTGGATCACACAGTTAGATCATGGATGTCTTTCACAACTAGATCATGGATGTCTTTCACAACAAGATCAGATCATGGATGTCTTTCACAACTAGATCATGGATGTCTGTCACACACTAGATCATGGATGTCTTTCACAACTTTCACAACTAGATCATGGATGTCTTTCACAGTTAGATGATCATGGATGTCTTTCACAACTAGATCATGGATGTCTTTCACAACTAGATCATGGATGTCTTTCACAACAGATCATGGATCATGGATGTCTTTCACAACTAGATCATGGATGTCACAACTGATCATGGATGGATCATGGATGTCTTTCACAACTAGATCATGGATGTCTTTCACAACTAGATCATGGATGTCTTTCACAACTAGATCATGGATGTCTTTCACAACTAGATCATGGATGTGTTTCACAACAAGATCATGGATGTCTTTCACAGTTAGATCATGGATGTTTTTTATCCTCCTCTGAAAGGTGAATCTAACTCTTCGTTTCCTCCGTGTCCGTGCAGGCGGTGCACATGTTTCCCCGTCACGTCAGTCAGTTTCCCGCTGGAGGGGGAGGAGTCCGTACGCATCAACCCCCAAGAGCGAACCTGGTTCACTGGCTACGAGGACTACCGCCATGACAACTTCACGCGGGACAAAACCCCCCACCCCTACACCCCGGACGTCTACGTACAGTTCACCAAGCGCGAGCCACAGCACAGCCATAAACACACCTACGCCTACCCGTACCCGCTAAGCTGCGACGCGCGGCGAGGCTGCGACGGTAAACCCGGCTGCCTGGAAACGAGCGGAGGCCACAGGCCGATGGTGACGCTGCAGCCGAGGGCGCTGCAGACCAAAGGCAAGAGGCAGTCGGAGGACAAGGACCGCCTCCGCTGCGTCTACTGTCAGGACACGTTCAACCGTGAGGACAACGGGCGGGGCCGCTGCCAGGAGGCTCCTGACCCCATCCAGACCTGCATCCGGCAGGTCAGCTTCATCTGGTGCGCCGACAGCCTGCTGTACCACTGCATGTCCGACCCGGAGGGCGACTACTCGGACCCGTGCTCCTGCGACACCAGCGACGAGCGCTTCTGCCTGCGCTGGACGGCGCTGGTGGGCCTGTCGCTGCTGGCGCCCTGCATGTGCTGCTACGCCCCCCTGAGGGCGTGCCATCACTGTGGCGTGGCGTGCCACTGCTGCGGTGGGAAGCACAAAGCTGTAGGCTGAAGGGTCACTAGTTGGAGCTTAAATGAAGGCCGCTGTGATTTCTGTTGTTGTTGTTGATGTCGTTGTGGTTGTTTGTCTCATTTTCCAGAAGGAAGTGAAACGTCATCTCAACAGATTTAAAAAAAAAAAACACAAAAAACCTTCTTCAACCTGTACGCTGAGGACCAAAAGGCTTCATGAAGAAAACCCTTTCCTCCATAAAACATACATGTATATTTTAGGGCTGTGAGTGAAAGAACTGCAGCGGTAAAACTCAAAGACTTGAACCAAGGAAACTGGACTTGAGAAAGAAACCTTCTGGGTCTAGAAGCAGGAAAGTCCAGTTTCCTTGACTCAAGGCTCTGAGGACTACCAGGACCTGGAGGACCGTCTAATCCAACACATTAACACACATCAGTCTGACTTCGTTAATGCTAAATAATATAATTAGGTTCTTGATCTGACAGTAGCAGAGCACCACAGCAGGTCCATCAGCCACCACCGAACATCTATCAGCCAACATCCCAGCTGGCAGACCCATCCAGGGCCGATACCGGCTGTTTGTGGCACGTGGCCCGACGTGGCTCAAAGACCAGGAGGTGGGACTAACTTTGGTCACATGGTTCATGCAGGTGGTGATCATTCAGAGCAGCTGCAACCCTTTCTGCGCAGAGTTGATCCCTTATCCCTTTACCTGTCCATCTGTCCATCTGTTCCTGTCATGGTCCAACATTCAGAGTCCTCCTCTCAGTCCTCGTCTCTGGTCCTCCTCCTTACTCTCAGTAGACACTCCATCCTCCTCTCCTTCTTCCACCAACAGTAGTCCAGTTCCCATCAGCTCCCTGTAGGTCAGCAGTTCTGATGGCGCTGGTTGTTAACCTGATCTGGACTGGTCCAGTCTGGGTTTCACAGGTCTGGTGATTCTCATGGTTAGTTTGTCACAGGTTTTTCACCGGATGTCGTCCAGACACAAGCCTCTCCATGTATCCAGGCTCAGGAAGACGCTGTGACTCGTGACTCGTGACTCGTTAATGATGCTCCTTAGAAAAGCAACGAGGCTCCAGCATCTTTGCTGCTTGAACTTGTAATTCAGCTTTGACACGTGTCACCAGTCTCATTTCTACTGACTTCAGGTTGGTCCAGTCCAGCTGGACTTGAGAACTGCGTTGAGTTTTAACTATCTGGTGTAAAAAACATCAGTAATGACTAACTATACTCTGAGGTCTGAGGCAGGTCTGGAGGCGGGGTCTGGAGGCGGGTCTGGAGGAGGGTCTGGAGGGGGTCTGGAGGAGGGGGGTCTGGAGGAGGGTCTGGAGGCGGGTCTGGAGGCGGGGGTCTGGCGGCGGGTCAGGAGGCGGGTCTGGAGGTGGGTCTGGAGGGGGTCTGGAGGAGGGTCTCGGAGGCGGGGTCTGGAGGAGGGTCTGGAGGCGGGTCTGGCGGCGGGTCAGGAGGGGGTCTGGCGGCGGGTCTGGAGGGGGGTCTGGAGGAGGGTTCTGGAGGAGGGTCTGGAGGAGGGGGTCTGGAGGGAGGTCTAGAGGCAGGTCTAGAGGCGGGTCTGGAGGCGGGTCTTGAAGGGGGGGTCTGGAGGCGGGTCTGGAGGTGGTGGTCTGCCGGCGGGTCAGGAGGCGGGTCTGGAAGGGGGTCTGGAGGAGGGTCTGAGGCGGGTTTGGAGGTGGGTCTGGCTGGCAGGTCTGGAGGCGGGTCTGGAGGCGGGTCTGGCGGCGGGTCTGGCGGTGGGTCAGGAGGAGGGGGAGGTCTGGAGGCGGGTCTGGAGGTCTGGAGGCGGCGGGTCTGGAGGCGGTTGGCAGGAGGCGGTTCAGGAGGCGGGTCTGGCGGCTGGGTCTGGCGGCGGGTCTGGCGGCGGGGGTCTGGAGAGGGAGGTCTGTGGCGGGTCTGGAGGAGGGGTCTGGAGGAGGGTCTGGAGGGGGTCTGGCGGCGGGTCTGGCGGTGGGTCAGGAGGGGGGTCTGGCGGGGGTCTGAGGCAGGTCAGGAGGCAGGTCAGGAGGCGGGTCTGGCGGCGGGTCTGGCGGCGGGTGGCGGCGGGTCTAGAGGGAGGTCTCGTGGCGGGTCTGGAGGAGGGGTCTGGAGTTGGGTCTGGAGGCGGTTCAGGAGGAGGGTCTGGAGGCGGGTCTGGAGTTGGGTCTGGAGGCGGTTCGGGAGGAGGGGAGGGGGTCTGGAGGCGGGTCTGGAGGGGGTCGGAGGGGGAGGGCGGGTCTGGAGGCGGTCTGGAGGCGGTCTGGAGGTCTGGAGGCGGGTCTGGAGGTGGAGGTGGATGCTGATGCTCTTGATCGGCTTGCTTCTCAAACACATTAACACTTGCTTCTTCTCAAACTGACCTCCAACTGCAGCATTTTTAGTCGTGATGACTCACCAGACTACTCTAAACGTGTCCTCGGTGAATGTTGGAGATCAACACTGGTTTTACATGATTTAAAGTTTCTGGTCTACGGTAGAGCAATGCTCTGGGACCGTTCACAACTAGCTGTTGTTACATTTAGTCGGATGCTATTTTAATGCGTTGTTTGAACGGAGCACCAATCCTGATGCAGCTGCACCGACGAGTCTTCTCCTCCCGCCATCACAGACCAGTCTGACCAGTTCACTGAGACAGTCTGTTAAAACAAGTCCTGTCCTCCAGCACAATTAGCCGTTAGCTCAGGGGACACAGGGACACTGATTCAGCGATCATTTTTGATCCTCACACCACTTGATTAAAGAAATGGAGGTGACAAATGATTTCAGCCTGATAGAACCAGTTCCTGAGGCTTGTTTAAAGGGGCTGAAGCTCCTGCTACAGCTGCTCTTTCATAACTTTTATTTATTGCTTATTCAGTCGTTAAAACCGCAGCTAGATAGTCTGAAAAACTAAAATAAACCTTTCTCACGAGATTAACTGTAAATTAATTTGCCATGATTTTGTGAGTCATCAATATACAAATTCTCATGAGCCGACAGCCCTAAGGTATATATATATAAATATATAAATGTAAAGAGTCCGTGTTTCACTGGTGTTGTGAGGCTGAACGTGTCTCAGTGTTTAATAATTCTGTTGGTTTGAATGTCGACATGTTCGTGATCACACCAGAAGCTTTTGCACTACCTTTGAAATAATCAGTTGGACCAGAAAACAGAAAATACATCTGATGGAAGCGTCCGTTTCTTAAAAACCTGGGGAAAAAAAAAGAGAAAAAAAAAACATTTAAAAAGTGAGGTGTGAGGTTTTTTTTCCTGGCTACTCAAAGATCAGAACAAAACAATTCTGACCTTCTAGAAACATCATCAGTGATGTGAAACAATCAAAATTAGGTTCACAACACCGATCAATACCATGATCAACACTCTGATCAATACGCTGATCAACACTCTGATCAATATGCTGATCAACACTCTGATCAATACCGTGATCAACACTCTGATCAGTGTTAATCAATACGCTGATCAACACTCTGATCAACAATGTTCATCACTGACCATCACTGATCATCACTGAACAACATTGATCATCACTGATCAACAATGATCATCACTGACCATCACTGATCATCACTGAACAACATTGATCATCACTGATCAACAATGATCATCACTGACCATCATTGATCATCACTGATCATCATTGATCACTGATTATCATTGATCACTGATCAAAATTGATCATCATTGATCATCACTGATCAACAATGATCATCACTGACCATCATTGATCATCACTGATCATCACTGGTCATCATTGATCATCACTGATCATCATTGATCACTGATCATCATTGATCACTGATCAAAATTGATCATCATTGATCATCACTGATCAACATTGATCAACATTGATCATCATTGATCATCACTGATCAACACTGATCAACACTGATCATCACTGGTCATCATTGATCATCACTGATCATCATTGATCACTGATCAAAATTGATCAACATTGATCATAATTGATCATCACTGATCACTGGTCAACATTGATCATTATTGATCATCACTGATCAACACTGATCAACACTGATCATCTCTGATTAACATTGATTATCATTGATCATCCCTGATCAACATTGATCATCTCTGATTAACATTGATTATCATTGATCATCATTGATCATCCCTGATCAACATTGATCATCTCTGATCAATCCTCAGTAGATTACAGTAGTAATGCTGGAAGCAGCAGCCAGCAGCGAAGCCTCCAACAACCCACGATCACAGCTGTTGTCTTTATGTGTCCCATTATTTAAAGAATCAATCAATATAGGTGATATTAGTGTGAAGGAGGTTTGTCCGTGTCGGTCCGTCCATCCCAGCGTCTTCATCAGAGCTGGAATCAGCTGTTAAAGGAAAGTGCCTGAAGCCTCCTCTTCATTGTGATCTGTTGTATATTTCACTGATCAATAACTGTGTGATTTTAAAAAAGCAAATCTTTAATCCATCAGTTCATCTTTTTATACATAATTCACATTTTTACCAATGTAAAAAACAAAACAACAGAATATATATATCTATCTATAAATATGTATATGTATATGTACCTGGTGTATGATGTACATTTTCAGTTCTATTTTTTTATTGTTTTCTAAAAAGATGGGTGTAAAAGTGAGTAGGACGCATTTAAAGACTAAACTTCATCTGGAAATAAAAGAAAAACACATGAGGAGTAACAGCTGCAGTGTCTGTGTTTGTTCACCTGCTGGGAGTACCGGGACCGGGACCGGGACCGGGCCAGGAGAAAAACCCGGGCCAGGAGAAACCACCTCCGCACAGGTCCACACCACACAGAGACCTGATAACTGAGACCTCATCAGTCCACCACAGAGACCTGGTAACTGAGACCTCATCAGTCCACCACAGAGACCTGGTCAACTGAGACCTCATCAGTCCACCACAGAGACCTGATAACTGAGACCTCATCAGTCCTCTGAGTGGAACTGAGTGATCCTGACGCTGATACTCCTGGACCAGGCAGTCCAGCAGACAGTGTGAGGAGATGGAGACTCCACAGCAGCCATCAGGATGGAGCAGCCACCAGATGCAGCAGGAGTATCTGCTTGTCTCAGGAGTCCAGTGATGGTTTTCTGGCCGCAGACGCCTGCTTCAGCATCCTAGATGTTCTGCACTCTCCCCAGATACTCCAGATGAGCTCTCTCATGTTTCAGATGGAGAGCCTCCGTCAGCTTCTTCTCCATGTCCTCGGGTCCTCGGGTGACCTGCCACTGCTCCTCAGCTCCTCCATGACACACTTGCAGATGGCCTTGTTGTGTCAGAAAAGCTGCCACAATGTTGCTGAGGCGCTTTGGTAGCTTCTCCAGCCATTGGGGTTCATCAGCATGCCAGAACTTTCCGCAGGTCTCACACATGAGCGCTGAGGCTAAAATGTAGTAGCGGCCACTGGTGCTGATGGTCATCCTCGGTCTTCTACCACAAGAAGCTCCATGTGGGCTCCTGCAGTCAAAGAGGCAGGGCAACACATGGTTGTTGGTCAGCCTGTCCATGACTGGATGCTCTGGTTTCCACATGAAAAAAGGCTGAAGCTGAAAGTATTTGGGTGAGGGCAGCTCAGAGACTGAGTCCATCAGCTCAGGCTGGGCTGGATCACTCCACAGGGAAATCATGTTCATGAGGTGACCCTGGCCACAGCCCTAACGCCTCCATCTCACACTTCATCCCAGTTTTCTGTTGGTGGGAGCAGCTCCACAGCTCCACATCCTGCTGCTGGTTTGGGGGAGAGAGGCTGCTGGCTGTCTGAGGGGAGCTGCAGGACCTGGAGGAGGTCAGACAGAAACATTCAAAAATGAAACCCAATCCAGGAAAAAGGAGCCTGATACTGCATGCATAGATGACTGCTATGGTTCAAACTGTGACAGAAGTTCCTAGCGATACCAACAACAGTCCCCCTGTCCCTCTGCAGGATCAGTCCTCAGTCATGATGAATCTAGGGACTGAAATGCAGGAAACTGAGACACACAATGAACATGAACATGTGCTAAAGTTCTTCTCTGGAGCTCCTGGACTCTCAGATGCTGAAGAAGAACTCTGACAGACTCCTTTCTATGTGCTCTGCTGTGCCTGACACAGTGGAAATGACATTTAGATTTATCAGAATTAAATTGGTATCCATGTGAGATGTGCTGGGACTCTAAAAAGACCACCTCTGAGAAAATGTCTTCCTTTGTGTCCACACACTGGACTTTTGCTCCCAAGCTGTTGGCCAATGGGACGCAGCTGGGAGGGACTGGCAACGTGACCTCTGCTGTGGCTGCAGGGAAAGAAGAAAAGAAAAAGAAGGTGATTTCATCTGATCACATTCAGGACGGCTTGATGTGAGAGTTAAACAAATACAATCACCAACTCCAGCAGGTTCATCATCTCAGCAGGTCTGGACAGCGTAGCAGTAGCTTTGGCTTTAGTCCTTCATGCTGGAAACATATATCTGGCTCATTTTCCAACACTTTCAGTCTGTCTTTAAGACTTCAGTCACTTCTTTAAGAGAAGTGACTGAAGTCTCTTTGGAACAGAATCTGTACATATAGAGATACAGGAGCTGTCAATCAACCATGTGACATGTTAGCCTACATGTAAGTTAGCTTTTCTAATCAAACATCTCTCACATGTCAAATCCTTGAATGACAGCCTTAACACATACAAGAACAAAACACTTAGCATCAGTGCTGAGAAGTGAACTCCTCAGATTAAAGGGAGAGCAGAAGAAGACAGACATCAGGACAGACCAGAACAACAACCTGGTGGACAGATGAAGGTCATGAGAAGTCAGCTGTGGTGGAGACGGAGCTCTTCTTCCACTCAGATGGAGAAAAACCTGTTGGTGACGACTCAGTTGTTACTCTGGGCTCTGCCACTGGAGGCCCTGAAAGGACAGAAGACTGGTAGACTGGGATCCTCAGAAGTGACACATTAAAGGAAGTCCTTCTAGATGTTTCCCTGCTCATGAAACCAGATGCTCCTACTTGGCTGTGTGTCACATTTAGATGGAAACAGATGCTCCTCATCCTCCTCCATCACTGAAAGATGAAACAATCACATTAATTGTGTCTTAGTTGTGGATCCAGCTGATGGGGTGTGGATCCCTGAAGATGCTGCTGATGACTCAGTCCTCTGCTGCCCCTCCCCCCTCCCAGATCTTCCTCCAGGTGTCTTTGGTGCTGGCTCTAAAGCCAACAACATTGTCCTCCCCAGACTCCTCTGCCATTCCATGAGCATGTGTGTGTGTGTAATAACATCTTCATATTGACCTTCAAATGAAGGCTCACCAGTTAATTCTTCAATGGCTTTTCCAAACTCCAACATCTCATCCTTCTGCAGAGGCCAAACAGAACAGTGGCATGGACGAGCTCTTATGCTGCAGGAAATTTAAAAAAAGCAAACAAACAAAAAAGGAATAACATTTAGATTGAAAAATACTGCCATCCAACATACATTATACTGTGTTGCATAAACAAGATACATAGACAAGTTAAAATTATATTTAGATTGAGAAATACTCCCACCCCATGTTAGAGTGAAGGTGTGTGGGTATAAGATATACAGCATAGACAAATTCAAATCAAAACTCACCATTAAGGCCTATTGCTTCCAGGGATATTTCCTGCTGCTCCTGACTGACTCCAGCATCTTCCTGTCCTTCAGAACTGCCTGGTAGAAGTCCTTGCAGGACAAGGAACAGTTCACCGTGACAAGCAGTTCATTCTTAATCAGTTCTGTACTGCAACCATTCCTGGCATCGCACCATTTGCCACTCATTAGAGAAAAAATTCTCTCCACAAAGGCATTAGAGCCTGGCACACTGAGAATGAAGGAGACAATCTTGAATATATTCTTCATTTTTTCCTTCCCAACACTTTGAAAGACTGCCACCCATTTTTCCCCAGTGGATTTTGTTGCATCCTTTGACTGTTTCTTTATTTCGTCTTTGCTGATGCAGAACTCTTCGTAAAGATCATCCATGTTAATACTGTCTCCCAGTTTCAGAGCCGGCACCATCTTCTCAAGTTCTGTGAAAGTGAGTTCGTCATACAGGCCTATTGGCCTCAGTTGTACCATCACATTCTCACATGAAAAATCAAACCATTTGTCAATGTACTGGACAGTGGAGTCATAAAATGCTGTGAAGTCATCTTTGATTTTGGTCTTCTGTCCTGGTACCTTCTCCATCAGTCGCTTTGTCTGGAAGCCAAAGAAGCAGTCTTCCTTCCTCTGCACCATTTTTTGCCTGAACTTCCTCAGCTCCTCGTAGACATCGGTGATGCACAGGTCGGTTTCCTCAAGCTTCTTAACAAGTTGGTCACCCTTTTTGACTTCAAAGCAGTGAATTTCGCCGAAAGGTGAGGGATTTTCATGCCTGTGTTAAACAGCAATAACACATGCTTTAATTTTCGATTCAGGAATTGAAACTAAAGCAACTTGTGTGAGATGTTTTAATTTTACGTTCTGATTTTTCTATTAATCATTAGTGAGGTAGAACGTTTTATATGAGTCACTGTTTCATGATCACGCGTCCTGTTTGCGCATGCGTGAGTGTGAGCGTTCGAGGCTTCTGTATGACGTCATAAAGCAACTCCAGGTGGACTCCGTTATAAATCATAAATCCCTCCTCAGATCCCCATGACCTGCACATAAACACATCAAGTTTTTACAGGTTTTATGTAGAACATGTGAATGCTTCTGTCATGAGCATAGAGGACGTGTTTCCTTCAGTTGAGATAAAGTCGTTGTTTGAAAGAGTCTCCAGATAATTAAGGGATCATAGAAAGATAATTGTGGCGGTAAATGCAGCAGGTAACAGGAGAGACACAAGGGAGTTGGTTCAGTACGAATCAAGGAAAATATATGGAGTTTGATTTGTGATTTCATTTTCATATTAACTTCATATTACTGTCAGACACTGTTAACATTTTTATATATGAGTTAGGGCTGGCCAGTATGACCTCTAATCAATATCATGATCAAAATGAACATTTTACCTGGATCAAGGATTATTGAACAACTTTTTAACTTATTTATTGACCACCCTAATAGAACAATTTCAAGATTTTTGTTGTTAATAGCTTAGCTATTAAAACTTGGATACATATGTTTGTGATTTTAAAATAAGTGGCGTAGATGAGCAGACACAGTGGAGTAAAGACAGAAATGACAGAATTAAAGAACAGTTGAAGTAACTGACGTGGACAAGATTAGGTCAGTTATAAGTTCTGATTGTCAGTTTCCATTAAATGTTGATTCATTTTCCAGCCAAAAATGAGGTTCCCCTTAGATTTTGAATGAAATTATATTTGAATGTGTTTTTGTCATTCCTGTTTCTCCTCACGTGGCTTTTTAAAATATCTAATTACTGTGTTTTATTAGTAACTTCTTGAAACCTAGAAGTTGTTGAAGAGGGTCCCACTTGTGTAAAAATTTCAAATGGTTCCTCAGACTGTAGATGGATAGGTCTTCCTTTTTATTTGTTTCTATGTGCTTTATTAACTGAAAACCATTTTTCTTTAAAGAAGTCAGCAAAGGAAATCTACGTCCTTCTGAAGACTTCAGGAGAAAAGGAATCAAAAGACGAAAATGGTGTTAAGATGGGTATGTTTACGTTGTTTTTATGTCATTTCATTGTATTTCTTCTTTTTCAATCTAATTAATTTATTACTTTATATTTTCACAAGCAGTTGATTGTGTTTTATTCTTTAAAAAGTCAAGTCTGGTCATGCATGTTCTCCAGTTCCATCATTTTGTTACAAGTCAGGCCTCTGGGGCTCCCTCTGATCGCCACCAGAGGGAGCCTTCACTGAGTACTAACCGGTCCCCTCAGACCCCATCTCCCACAATCCTGTGCGTAGGCCTTGTTACCAACACAGGTGCTGCTCATTATTTGAAATATAATAGCAGTGTTTTCTCTATCTTCCTTGTGAAGTCTTGTTTTGCCCTGCAAACATTACTGAGCGTTCTTCCCTGTTGCCGACCTGGACTGTTCCATCTTTTCTGATTGTTTGCTGCCCTCCTTCTCACCTCTTTTTCCCTTGGATCTTGGACCTATTCTTTGTCTGCCCTAACCTCTCTGCGTGGACTTTGTTTGTGAGATTGCCGAGCCAACGTTGTGCCTGACGCTGTTGTCTGAACCATGGTGGTTAACCTCGAGTTGTCCCTAGACAAAGGTGCGCGTGGATCCCAAAACCACTGACTTGATGTTACATATTTAAAGATGTCCAAAGCTTAGTTTCAACGGGACCACAGAAGGAGTTGTGATGAGGAACCCTTCATCGGCTCGGCTTGTTTGTTTGTTATTTTCTTGTTTTTTTCGACAGGATTACAGAAGGAGTTGCGGTGAGGGAAACTGCAATGGCTCAGT
>JAGFBZ010002848.1:0-19308 GCA_018398805.1 Hirundichthys speculiger
GATGAAGATGAGGACGTATTTTATGACGCAGTGGAATATCTTTCCGAAAGCTCCGCTGAAAACGTCGATGAAGATGAAGATGAGGACGTATTTTATGACGCAGTGGAATATCTTTCCGAAAGCTCCGCTGAAAACGTCGATGATGAAGATGAAGATGAAGAGATGAGGACGTATTTTATGACGCAGTGGAATATCTTTCCGAAAGCTCCGCGATGAAGATGACTTTCCGAAAGCTCCGCTGAAAACGTCGATGAAGATGAAGATGAGGACGTATTTTATGACGCAGTGGAATATCTTTCCGAAAGCTCCGCTGAAAACGTCGATGAAGATGAAGATGAGGACGTATTTTATGACGCAGTGGAATATCTTTCCGAAAGCTCCGCTGAAAACGTCGATGAAGATGAAGATGAGGACGTATTTTATGACGCAGTGGAATATCTTTCCGAAAGCTCCGCTGCTGAAAACGTCGATGAAGAAGATGAAGATGAGGACGTATTTTTATGACGCAGTGGAATATCTTTCCGAAAGCTCCGCTGAAAACGTCGATGAAGATGAAGATGAGGACGTATTTTATGACGCAGTGGAATATCTTTCCGAAAGCTCCGCTGAAAACGTCGATGAAGATGAAGATGAGGACGTATTTTATGACGCAGTGGAATATCTTTCCGAAAGCTCCGCTGAAAACGTCGATGAAGATGAAGATGAGGACGTATTTTATGACGCAGTGGAATATCTTTCCGAAAGCTCCGCTGAAAACGTCGATGAAGATGAAGATGAGGACGTATTTTATGACGCAGTGGAATATCTTTCCGAAAGCTCCGCTGAAAACGTCGATGAAGATGAAGATGAGGACGTATTTTATGATGACGCAGTGGAATATCTTTCCGAAAGCTCCGCTGAAAACGTCGATGAAGATGAAGATGAGGACGTATTTTATGACGCAGTGGAATATCTTTCCGAAAGCTCCGCTGAAAACGTCGATGAAGTTGAGGACGTATTTTATGACGCAGTGGAATATCTTTCCGAAAGCTCCGCTGAAAACGTCGATGAAGATGAAGATGAGGACGTATTTTATGACGCAGTGGAATATCTTTCCGAAAGCTCCGCTGAAAACGTCGATGAAGATGAAGATGAGGACGTATTTTATGACGCAGTGGAATATCTTTCCGAAAGCTCCGCTGAAAACGTCGATGAAGATGAAGATGAAGATGAGGACGTATTTTATGACGCAGTGGAATATCTTTCCGAAAGCTCCGCTGAAAACGTCGATGAAGATGAAGATGAGGACGAGGACGTATTTTATGACGCAGTGGAATATCTTTCCGAAAGCTCCGCTGAAAACGTCGATGAAGATGAAGATGAGGACGTATTTTATGACGCAGTGGAATATCTTTCCGAAAGCTCCGCTGAAAACGTCGATGAAGATGAAGATGAGGACGTATTTTATGACGCAGTGGAATATCTTTTCCGAAAGCTCCGCTGAAAACGTCGATGAAGATGAAGATGAGGACGTATTTTATGACGCAGTGGAATATCTTTCCGAAAGCTCCGCTGAAAACGTCGATGAAGATGAAGATGAGGACGTATTTTATGACGCAGTGGAATATCTTTCCGAAAGCTCCGCTGAAAACGTCGATGAAGATGAAGATGAGGACGTATTTTATGACGCAGTGGAATATCTTTCCGAAAGCTCCGCTGAAAACGTCGATGAAGATGAAGATGAGGACGTATTTTATGACGCAGTGGAATATCTTTCCGAAAGCTCCGCTGAAAACGTCGATGAAGATGAAGATGAGGACGTATTTTATGACGCAGTGGAATATCTTTCCGAAAGCTCCGCTGAAAACGTCGATGAAGATGAAGATGAGGACGTATTTTATGACGCAGTGGAATATCTTTCCGAAAGCTCCGCTGAAAACGTCGATGAAGATGAAGATGAGGACGTATTTTATGACGCAGTGGAATATCTTTCCGAAAGCTCCGCTGAAAACGTCGATGAAGAGATGAAGATGAGGACGTATTTTATGACGCAGTGGAATATCTTTCCGAAAGCTCCGCTGAAAACGTCGATGAAGATGAAGATGAGGACGTATTTTATGACGCAGTGGAATATCTTTCCGAAAGCTCCGCTGAAAACGTCGATGAAGATGAAGATGAGGACGTATTTTATGACGCAGTGGAATATCTTTCCGAAAGCTCCGCTGAAAACGTCGATGAAGATGAAGATGAGGACGTATTTTATGACGCAGTGGAATATCTTTCCGAAAGCTCCGCTGAAAACGTCGATGAAGAAGAAGATGAGGACGTATTTTATGACGCAGTGGAATATCTTTCCGAAAGCTCCGCTGAAAACGTCGATGAAGATGAAGATGAGGACGTATTTTATGACGCAGTGGAATATCTTTCCGAAAGCTCCGCTGAAAACGTCGATGAAGATGAAGATGAGGACGTATTTTATGACGCAGTGGAATATCTTTCCGAAAGCTCCGCTGAAAACGTCGATGAAGATGAAGATGAGGACGTATTTTATGACGCAGTGGAATATCTTTCCGAAAGCTCCGCTGAAAACGTCGATGAAGATGAAGATGAGGACGTATTTTTTTGACGCAGTGGAATATCTTTCCGAAAGCTCCGCTGAAAACGTCGATGAAGATGAAGATGAGGACGTATTTTATGACGCAGTGGAATATCTTTCCGAAAGCTCCGCTGAAAACGTCGATGAAGATGAAGATGAGATGAGGACGTATTTTATGACGCAGTGGAATATCTTTCCGAAAGCTCCGCTGAAAACGTCGATGAAGATGAAGATGAGGACGTATTTTATGACGCAGTGGAATATCTTTCCGAAAGCTCCGCTGAAAACGTCGATGAAGATGAAGATGAGGACGTATTTTATGACGCAGTGGAATATCTTTCCGAAAGCTCCGCTGAAAACGTTGATGAAGATGAAGATGAGGACGTATTTTATGACGCAGTGGAATATCTTTCCGAAAGCTCCGCTGAAAACGTCGATGAAGATGAAGATGAGGACGTATTTTATGACGCAGTGGAATATCTTTCCGAAAGCTCCGCTGAAAACGTCGATGAAGAAGATGAAGATGAGGACGTATTTTATGACGCAGTGGAATATCTTTCCGAAAGCTCCGCTGAAAACGTCGATGAAGATGAAGATGAGGACGTATTTTATGACGCAGTGGAATATCTTTCCGAAAGCTCCGCTGAAAACGTCGATGAAGATGAAGATGAGAGGACGTATTTTATGACGCAGTGGAATATCTTTCCGAAAGCTCCGCTGAAAACGTCGATGAAGATGAAGATGAGGACGTATTTTATGACGCAGTGGAATATCTTTCCGAAAGCTCCGCTGAAAACGTCGATGAAGATGAAGATGAGGACGTATTTTATGACGCAGTGGAATATCTTTCCGAAAGCTCCGCTGAAAACGTCGATGAAGATGAAGATGAGGACGTATTTTATGACGCAGTGGAATATCTTTCCGAAAGCTCTGCTGAAAACGTCGATGAGATGAAGATGAAGATGAGGACGTATTTTATGACGCAGTGGAATATCTTTCCGAAAGCTCCGCTGAAAACGTCGATGAAGATGAAGATGAGGAGGACGTATTTTATGACGCAGTGGAATATCTTTCCGAAAGCTCCGCTGAAAACGTCGATGAAGATGAAGAAGATGAGAGAGACGTATTTTATGACGCAGTGGAATATCTTTCCGAAAGCTCCGCTGCTGAAAACGTCGATGAAGATGAAGATGAGGACGTATTTTATGACGCAGTGGAATATCTTTCCGAAAGCTCCGCTGAAAACGTCGATGAAGATGAAGATGAGGACGTATTTTATGACGCAGTGGAATATCTTTCCGAAAGCTCCGCTGAAAACGTCGATGAAGATGAAGATGAGGACGTATTTTATGACGCAGTGGAATATCTTTCCGAAAGCTCCGCTGAAAACGTCGATGAAGATGAAGATGAGGACGTATTTTATGACGCAGTGGAATATCTTTCCGAAAGCTCCGCTGAAAAACGTCGATGAAGATGAAGATGAGGACGTATTTTATGACGCAGTGGAATATCTTTCCGAAAGCTCCGCTGAAAACGTCGATGAAGATGAAGATGAGGACGTATTTTATGACGCAGTGGAATATCTTTCCGAAAGCTCCGCTGAAAACGTCGATGATGAAGATGAAGATGAGGACGTATTTTATGACGCAGTGGAATATCTTTCCGAAAGCTCCGCTGAAAACGTCGATGAAGATGAAGATGAGGACGTATTTTATGACGCAGTGGAATATCTTTCCGAAAGCTCCGCTGAAAAACGTCGATGAAGATGAAGATGAGGACGTATTTTATGACGCAGTGGAATATCTTTCCGAAAGCTCCGCTGAAAACGTCGATGAAGATGAAGATGAGGACGTATTTTATGACGCAGTGGAATATCTTTCCGAAAGCTCCGCTGAAAACGTCGATGAAGATGAAGATGAGGACGTATTTTATGACGCAGTGGAATATCTTTCCGAAAGCTCCGCTGAAAACGTCGATGAAGATGAAGATGAGGACGTATTTTATGACGCAGTGGAATATCTTTCCGAAAGCTCCGCTGAAAACGTCGATGAAGATGAAGATGAGGACGTATTTTATGACGCAGTGGAATATCTTTCCGAAAGCTCCGCTGAAAACGTCGATGAAGATGAAGATGAGGACGTATTTTATGACGCAGTGGAATATCTTTCCGAAAGCTCCGCTGAAAACGTCGATGAAGATGAAGATGAGGACGTATTTTATGACGCAGTGGAATATCTTTCCGAAAGCTCCGCTGAAAACGTCGATGAAGATGAAGAGATGAGGACGTATTTTATGACGCAGTGGAATATCTTTCCGAAAGCTCCGCTGAAAACGTCGATGAAGATGAAGATGAGGACGTATTTTATGACGCAGTGGAATATCTTTCCGAAAGCTCCGCTGAAAACGTCGATGAAGATGAAGATGAGGACGTATTTTATGACGCAGTGGAATATCTTTCCGAAAGCTCCGCTGAAAACGTCGATGAAGATGAAGATGAGGACGTATTTTATGACGCAGTGGAATATCTTTCCGAAAGCTCCGCTGAAAACGTCGATGAAGATGAAGATGAGGACGTATTTTATGACGCAGTGGAATATCTTTCCGAAAGCTCCGCTGAAAAAACGTCGATGAAGATGAAGATGAGGACGTATTTTTATGACGCAGTGGAATATCTTTCCGAAAGCTCCGCTGAAAACGTCGATGAAGATGAAGATGACGTATTTTATGACGCAGTGGAATATCTTTCCGAAAGCTCCGCTGAAAACGTCGATGAAGATGAGATGAAGATGAGGACGTATTTTATGACGCAGTGGAATATCTTTCCGAAAGCTCCGCTGAAAAACGTCGATGAAGATGAAGATGAGGAGGACGTATTTATTTTATGACGCAGTGGAATATCTTTCCGAAAGCTCCGCTGAAAACGTCGATGAAGATGAAGATGAAGATGAGGACGTATTTTATGACACAGTGGAATATCTTTCTGAAAGCTCCGCTGAAAACGTCGATGAAGATGAAGATGAAGATGAGGACGAGGACGTATTTTATGACGCAGTGGAATATCTTTCCGAAAGCTCCGCTGAAAACGTCGATGAAGATGAAGATGAGGACGTATTTTATGACGCAGTGGAATATCTTTCCGAAAGCTCCGCTGAAAACGTCGATGAAGATGAAGATGAGGACGTATTTTATGACGCAGTGGAATATCTTTCCGAAAGCTCCGCTGAAAAACGTCGATGAAGATGAAGATGAGGACGTATTTTATGACGCAGTGGAATATCTTTCCGAAAGCTCCGCTGAAAACGTCGATGAAGATGAAGATGAGGACGTATTTTATGACGCAGTGGAATATCTTTCCGAAAGCTCCGCTGAAAACGTCGATGAAGATGAAGATGAGGACGTATTTTTATGACGCAGTGGAATATCTTTCCGAAAGCTCCGCTGAAAACGTCGATGAAGATGAGGACGTATTTTATGACGCAGTGGAATATCTTTCCGAAAGCTCCGCTGAAAACGTCGATGAAGATGAAGATGAGGACGTATTTTATGACGCAGTGGAATATCTTTCCGAAAGCTCCGCTGAAAACGTCGATGAAGATGAAGATGAGGACGTATTTTATGACGCAGTGGAATATCTTTCCGAAAGCTCCGCTGAAAACGTCGATGAAGATGAAGATGAGGACGTATTTTATGACGCAGTGGAATATCTTTCCGAAAGCTCCGCTGAAAACGTCGATGAAGATGAAGATGAGGACGTATTTTATGACGCAGTGGAATATCTTTCCGAAAGCTCCGCTGAAAAACGTCGATGAAGATGAAGATGAGGACGTATTTTATGACGCAGTGGAATATCTTTCCGAAAGCTCCGCTGAAAACGTCGATGAAGATGAAGATGAAGATGAGGACGTATTTTATGACGCAGTGGAATATCTTTCCGAAAGCTCCGCTGAAAACGTCGATGAAGATGAAGATGAAGATGAGGACGTATTTTATGACGCAGTGGAATATCTTTCCGAAAGCTCCGCTGAAAACGTCGATGAAGATGAAGATGAGGACGTATTTTATGACGCAGTGGAATATCTTTCCGAAAGCTCCGCTGCTGAAAACGTCGATGAAGATGAAGATGAGGACGTATTTTATGACGCAGTGGAATATCTTTCCGAAAGCTCCGCTGAAAACGTCGATGAAGATGAAGATGAGGACGTATTTTTATGACGCAGTGGAATATCTTTCCGAAAGCTCCGCTGAAAACGTCGATGAAGAAGAAGATGAGGACGTATTTTATGACGCAGTGGAATATCTTTCCGAAAGCTCCGCTGAAAACGTCGATGAAGATGAAGATGAGGACGTATTTTATGACGCAGTGGAATATCTTTCCGAAAGCTCCGCTGAAAAACGTCGATGAAGATGAGGACGTATTTTATGACGCAGTGGAATATCTTTCCGAAAGCTCCGCTGAAAACGTCGATGAAGATGAAGATGAGGACGTATTTTATGACGCAGTGGAATATCTTTCCGAAAGCTCCGCTGAAAACGTCGATGAAGAAGATGAAGATGAGGACGTATTTTATGACGCAGTGGAATATCTTTCCGAAAGCTCCGCTGAAAACGTCGATGAAGATGAAGATGAGGACGTATTTTATGACGCAGTGGAATATCTTTCCGAAAGCTCCGCTGAAAACGTCGATGAAGATGAAGATGAGGACGTATTTTATGACGCAGTGGAATATCTTTCCGAAAGCTCCGCTGAAAACGTCGATGAAGATGAAGATGAGGACGTATTTTATGACGCAGTGGAATATCTTTCCGAAAGCTCCGCTGAAAACGTCGATGAAGATGAAGATGAGGACGTATTTTATGACGCAGTGGAATATCTTTCCGAAAGCTCTGCTGAAAACGTCGATGAAGATGAAGATGAGGACGTATTTTATGACGCAGTGGAATATCTTTCCGAAAGCTCCGCTGAAAACGTCGATGAAGATGAAGATGAGGACGTATTTTATGACGCAGTGGAATATCTTTCCGAAAGCTCCGCTGAAAACGTCGATGAAGATGAAGATGAGGACGTATTTTATGACGCAGTGGAATATCTTTCCGAAAGCTCCGCTGAAAACGTCGATGAAGATGAAGATGAGGACGTATTTTATGACGCAGTGGAATATCTTTCCGAAAGCTCCGCTGAAAACGTCGATGAAGATGAAGATGAGGACGTATTTTTTTGACGCAGTGGAATATCTTTCCGAAAGCTCCGCTGAAAACGTCGATGAAGATGAAGATGAGGACGTATTTTATGACGCAGTGGAATATCTTTCCGAAAGCTCCGCTGAAAACGTCGATGAAGATGAAGATGAGGACGTATTTTATGACGCAGTGGAATATCTTTCCGAAAGCTCCGCTGAAAACGTCGATGAAGATGAAGATGAGGACGTATTTTATGACGCAGTGGAATATCTTTCCGAAAGCTCCGCTGAAAACGTCGATGAAGATGAAGATGAGGACGTATTTTATGACGCAGTGGAATATCTTTCCGAAAGCTCCGCTGAAAACGTCGATGAAGATGAAGATGAGGACGTATTTTATGACGCAGTGGAATATCTTTCCGAAAGCTCCGCTGAAAACGTCGATGAAGATGAAGATGAGGACGTATTTTATGACGCAGTGGAATATCTTTCCGAAAGCTCCGCTGAAAACGTCGATGAAGATGAAGATGAGGACGTATTTTATGACGCAGTGGAATATCTTTCCGAAAGCTCCGCTGAAAACGTCGATGAAGATGAAGATGAGGACGTATTTTATGACGCAGTGGAATATCTTTCCGAAAGCTCCGCTGAAAACGTCGATGAAGATGAAGATGAGGACGTATTTTATGACGCAGTGGAATATCTTTCCGAAAGCTCCGCTGAAAACGTCGATGAAGATGAAGATGAGGACGTATTTTATGACGCAGTGGAATATCTTTCCGAAAGCTCCGCTGAAAACGTCGATGAAGATGAAGATGAGGACGTATTTTATGACGCAGTGGAATATCTTTCCGAAAGCTCCGCTGAAAACGTCGATGAAGATGAAGATGAGGACGTATTTTATGACGCAGTGGAATATCTTTCCGAAAGCTCCGCTGAAAACGTCGATGAAGATGAAGATGAGGACGTATTTTATGACGCAGTGGAATATCTTTCCGAAAGCTCCGCTGAAAAACGTCGATGAAGATGAAGATGAGGACGTATTTTATGACGCAGTGGAATATCTTTCCGAAAGCTCCGCTGAAAACGTCGATGAAGAAGATGAGGACATATTTTATGACGCAGTGGAATATCTTTCCGAAAGCTCCGCTTAAAAAACGTCGATGAAGATGAAGATGAGGACGTATTTTATGACGCAGTGGAATATCTTTCCGAAAGCTCCGCTGAAAACGTCGATGAAGATGAAGATGAGGACGTATTTTATGACGCAGTGGAATATCTTTCCGAAAGCTCCGCTGAAAACGTCGATGAAGATGAAGATGAGGACGTATTTTATGACGCAGTGGAATATCTTTCCGAAAGCTCCGCTGAAAACGTCGATGAAGATGAAGATGAGGACGTATTTTATGACGCAGTGGAATATCTTTCCGAAAGCTCCGCTGAAAAAACGTCGATGAAGATGAAGATGAGGACGTATTTTATGACGCAGTGGAATATCTTTCCGAAAGCTCCGCTGAAAACGTCGATGAAGATGAAGATGAGGACGTATTTTATGACGCAGTGGAATATCTTTCCGAAAGCTCCGCTGAAAACGTCGATGAAGATGAGGACGTATTTTATGACGCAGTGGAATATCTTTCCGAAAGCTCCGCTGCTGAAAACGTCGATGAAGATGAAGATGAGGACGTATTTTATGACGCAGTGGAATATCTTTCCGAAAGCTCCGCTGAAACTGAAAACGTCGATGAAGATGAAGATGAAGATGAGGACGTATTTTATGACGCAGTGGAAATATCTTTCCGAAAGCTCCGCTGAAAACGTCGATGAAGATGAAGATGAGGACGAGGACATATTTTATGACGCAGTGGAATATCTTTCCGAAAGCTCCGCTGAAAACGTCGATGAAGATGAAGATGAGGACGTATTTTATGACGCAGTGGAATATCTTTCCGAAAGCTCCGCTGAAAACGTCGATGAAGATGAAGATGAGGACGTATTTTATGACGCAGTGGAATATCTTTCCGAAAGCTCCGCTGAAAACGTCGATGAAGATGAAGATGAGGACGTATTTTATGACGCAGTGGAATATCTTTCCGAAAGCTCCGCTGAAAACGTCGATGAAGATGAAGATGAGGACGTATTTTATGACGCAGTGGAATATCTTTCCGAAAGCTCCGCTGAAAACGTCGATGAAGATGAAGATGAGGACGTATTTTATGACGCAGTGGAATATCTTTCCGAAAGCTCCGCTGAAAACGTCGATGAAGATGAAGATGAGGACGTATTTTATGACGCAGTGGAATATCTTTCCGAAAGCTCCGCTGAAAACGTCGATGAAGATGAAGATGAGGACGTATTTTATGACGCAGTGGAATATCTTTCCGAAAGCTCCGCTGAAAACGTCGATGAAGATGAAGATGAGGACGTATTTTATGACGCAGTGGAATATCTTTCCGAAAGCTCCGCTGAAAACGTCGATGAAGATGAAGATGAGGACGTATTTTATGACGCAGTGGAATATCTTTCCGAAAGCTCCGCTGAAAACGTCGATGAAGATGAAGATGAGGACGTATTTTATGACGCAGTGGAATATCTTTCCGAAAGCTCCGCTGAAAACGTCGATGAAGATGAAGATGAGGACGTATTTTATGACGCAGTGGAATATCTTTCCGAAAGCTCCGCTGAAAACGTCGATGAAGATGAAGATGAGGACGTATTTTATGACGCAGTGGAATATCTTTCCGAAAGCTCCGCTGAAAACGTCGATGAAGATGAAGATGAGGATATTTTATGACGCAGTGGAATATCTTTCCGAAAGCTCCGCTGAAAACGTCGATGAAGATGATGAAGATGAGGACGTATTTTATGACGCAGTGGAATATCTTTCCGAAAGCTCCGCTGAAAACGTCGATGAAGATGAAGATGAGGACGTATTTTATGACGCAGTGGAATATCTTTCCGAAAGCTCCGCTGAAAACGTCGATGAAGATGAAGATGAGGAGGACGTATTTTATGACGCAGTGGAATATCTTTCCGAAAGCTCCGCTGAAAACGTCGATGAAGAAGAAGATGAGGACGTATTTTATGACGCAGTGGAATATCTTTCCGAAAGCTCCGCTGAAAACGTCGATGAAGATGAAGATGAGGACGTATTTTATGACGCAGTGGAATATCTTTCCGAAAGCTCCGCTGAAAACGTCGATGAAGATGAAGATGAGGACGTATTTTATGACGCAGTGGAATATCTTTCCGAAAGCTCCGCTGAAAACGTCGATGAAGATGAAGATGAGGACGTATTTTATGACGCAGTGGAATATCTTTCCGAAAGCTCCGCTGAAAAACGTCGATGAAGATGAAGATGAGGACGTATTTTATGACGCAGTGGAATATCTTTCCGAAAGCTCCGCTGAAAACGTCGATGAAGATGAAGATGAGGACGTATTTTATGACGCAGTGGAATATCTTTCCGAAAGCTCCGCTGAAAACGTCGATGAAGAAGATGAAGATGAGGACGTATGAGGACGTATTTTATGACGCAGTGGAATATCTTTCCGAAAGCTCCGCTGAAAACGTCGATGAAGATGAAGATGAGGACGTATTTTATGACGCAGTGGAATATCTTTCCGAAAGCTCCGCTGAAAACGTCGATGAAGATGAAGATGAGAGGACGTATTTTTATGACGCAGTGGAATATCTTTCCGAAAGCTCCGCTGAAAACGTCGATGAAGATGAAGATGAGGACGTATTTTATGACGCAGTGGAATATCTTTCCGAAAGCTCCGCTGAAAACGTCGATGAAGATGAAGATGAGGACGTATTTTATGACGCAGTGGAATATCTTTCCGAAAGCTCCGCTGAAAACGTCGATGAAGATGAAGATGAGGACGTATTTTATGACGCAGTGGAATATCTTTCCGAAAGCTCCGCTGAAAACGTCGATGAAGATGAAGATGAGGACGTATTTTATGACGCAGTGGAATATCTTTCCGAAAGCTCCGCTGAAAACGTCGATGAAGATGAAGATGAGGACGTATTTTATGACGCAGTGGAATATCTTTCCGAAAGCTCCGCTGAAAACGTCGATGAAGATGAAGATGAGGACGTATTTTATGACGCAGTGGAATATCTTTCCGAAAGCTCCGCTGAAAACGTCGATGAAGATGAAGATGAGGACGTATTTTATGACGCAGTGGAATATCTTTCCGAAAGCTCCGCTGAAAACGTCGATGAAGATGAAGATGAGGACGTATTTTATGACGCAGTGGAATATCTTTCCGAAAGCTCCGCTGAAAACGTCGATGAAGATGAAGATGAGGACGTATTTTATGACGCAGTGGAATATCTTTCCGAAAGCTCCGCTGAAAACGTCGATGAAGATGAAGATGAGGACGTATTTTATGACGCAGTGGAATATCTTTCCGAAAGCTCCGCTGAAAACGTCGATGAAGATGAAGATGAGGACGTATTTTATGACGCAGTGGAATATCTTTCCGAAAGCTCCGCTGAAAACGTCGATGAAGATGAAGATGAGGACGTATTTTATGACGCAGTGGAATATCTTTCCGAAAGCTCCGCTGAAAACGTCGATGAAGATGAAGATGAGGACGTATTTTATGACGCAGTGGAATATCTTTCCGAAAGCTCCGCTGAAAACGTCGATGAAGATGAAGATGAGGACGAGGACGAGGACGTATTTTATGACGCAGTGGAATATCTTTCCGAAAGCTCCGCTGAAAACGTCGATGAAGATGAAGTTGAGGACGTATTTTATGACGCAGTGGAATATCTTTCCGAAAGCTCCGCTGAAAACGTCGATGAAGATGAAGATGAGGACGTATTTTATGACGCAGTGGAATATCTTTCCGAAAGCTCCGCTGAAAACGTCGATGAAGATGAAGATGAGGACGTATTTTATGACGCAGTGGAATATCTTTCCGAAAGCTCCGCTGAAAACGTCGATGAAGATGAAGATGAGGACGTATTTTATGACGCAGTGGAATATCTTTCCGAAAGCTCCGCTGAAAACGTCGATGAAGATGAAGATGAGAGGACGTATTTTATGACGCAGTGGAATATCTTTCCGAAAGCTCCGCTGAAAACGTCGATGAAGATGAAGATGAGGACGTATTTTATGACGCAGTGGAATATCTTTCCGAAAGCTCCGCTGAAAACGTCGATGAAGATGAAGATGAGGACGTATTTTATGACGCAGTGGAATATCTTTCCGAAAGCTCCGCTGAAAACGTCGATGAAGATGAAGATGAGGACGTATTTTATGACGCAGTGGAATATCTTTCCGAAAGCTCCGCTGAAAACGTCGATGAAGATGAAGATGAGGACGTATTTTATGACGCAGTGGAATATCTTTCCGAAAGCTCCGCTGAAAACGTCGATGAAGATGAAGATGAGGACGTATTTTATGACGCAGTGGAATATCTTTCCGAAAGCTCCGCTGAAAACGTCGATGAAGATGAAGATGAGGACGTATTTTATGACGCAGTGGAATATCTTTCCGAAAGCTCCGCTGAAAACGTCGATGAAGATGAAGATGAGGACGTATTTTATGACGCAGTGGAATATCTTTCCGAAAGCTCCGCTGAAAAACGTCGATGAAGATGAAGATGAGGACGTATTTTTTATGACGCAGTGGAATATCTTTCCGAAAGCTCCGCTGAAAACGTCGATGAAGATGAAGATGAGGACGTATTTTATGACGCAGTGGAATATCTTTCCGAAAGCTCCGCTGAAAACGTCGATGAAGATGAAGATGAGGACGTATTTTATGACGCAGTGGAATATCTTTCCGAAAGCTCCGCTGAAAACGTCGATGAAGATGAAGATGAGGACGTATTTTTTATGACGCAGTGGAATATCTTTCCGAAAGCTCCGCTGAAAACGTCGATGAAGATGAAGATGAAGATGAGGACGTATTTTATGACGCAGTGGAATATCTTTCCGAAAGCTCCGCTGAAAACGTCGATGAAGATGAAGATGAGAGGACGTATTTTATGACGCAGTGGAATATCTTTCCGAAAGCTCCGCTGAAAACGTCGATGAAGATGAAGATGAGGACGGACGTATTTTATGACGCAGTGGAATATCTTTCCGAAAGCTCCGCTGAAAAACGTCGATGAAGATGAAGATGAGGACGTATTTTATGACGCAGTGGAATATCTTTCCGAAAGCTCCGCTGAAAACGTCGATGAAGATGAAGATGAGGACGTATTTTATGACGCAGTGGAATATCTTTCCGAAAGCTCCGCTGAAAACGTCGATGAAGATGAAGATGAGGACGTATTTTATGACGCAGTGGAATATCTTTCCGAAAGCTCCGCTGAAAACGTCGATGAAGATGAAGATGAGGACGTATTTTATGACGCAGTGGAATATCTTTCCGAAAGCTCCGCTGAAAACCTTCGATGAAGATGAAGATGAGGACGTATTTTATGACGCAGTGGAATATCTTTCCGAAAGCTCCGCTGAAAACGTCGATGAAGATGAAGATGAGGACGTATTTTATGACGCAGTGGAATATCTTTCCGAAAGCTCCGCTGAAAACGTCGATGAAGATGAAGATGAGGACGTATTTTATGACGCAGTGGAATATCTTTCCGAAAGCTCCGCTGAAAACGTCGATGAAGATGAAGATGAGGACGTATTTTATGACGCAGTGGAATATCTTTCCGAAAGCTCCGCTGAAAACGTCGATGAAGATGAAGATGAGGACGTATTTTATGACGCAGTGGAATATCTTTCCGAAAGCTCCGCTGAAAACGTCGATGAAGATGAAGATGAGGACGTATTTTATGACGCAGTGGAATATCTTTCCGAAAGCTCCGCTGAAAACGTCGATGAAGATGAAGATGAGGACGTATTTTATGACGCAGTGGAATATCTTTCCGAAAGCTCCGCTGAAAACGTCGATGAAGATGAAGATGAGGACGTATTTTATGACGCAGTGGAATATCTTTCCGAAAGCTCCGCTGAAAACGTCGATGAAGATGAAGATGAGGACGTATTTTATGACGCAGTGGAATATCTTTCCGAAAGCTCCGCTGAAAACGTCGATGAAGATGAAGATGAGGACGTATTTTATGACGCAGTGGAATATCTTTCCGAAAGCTCCGCTGAAAAACGTCGATGAAGATGAAGATGAGGACGTATTTTTATGACGCAGTGGAATATCTTTCCGAAAGCTCCGCTGAAAACGTCGATGAAGATGAAGATGAGGACGTATTTTATGATGACGCAGTGGAATATCTTTCCGAAAGCTCCGCTGAAAAACGTCGATGAAGATGAAGATGAGGACGTATTTTATGACGCAGTGGAATATCTTTCCGAAAGCTCCGCTGAAAACGTCGATGAAGATGAAGATGAGGACGTATTTTATGACGCAGTGGAATATCTTTCCGAAAGCTCCGCTGAAAACGTCGATGAAGATGAAGATGAGGACGTATTTTATGACGCAGTGGAATATCTTTCCGAAAGCTCCGCTGAAAACGTCGATGAAGATGAAGATGACGTATTTTATTATGACGCAGTGGAATATCTTTCCGAAAAGCTCCGCTGAAAACGTCGATGAAGATGAAGATGAGGACGTATTTTATGACGCAGTGGAATATCTTTCCGAAAGCTCCGCTGAAAACGTCGATGAAGATGAAGATGAGGACGTATTTTATGACGCAGTGGAATATCTTTCCGAAAGCTCCGCTGCTGAAAACGTCGATGAAGATGAAGATGAGGACGTATTTTATGACGCAGTGGAATATCTTTCCGAAAGCTCCGCTGAAAACGTCGATGAAGATGAAGATGAGGACGTATTTTATGACGCAGTGGAATATCTTTCCGAAAGCTCCGCTGAAAACGTCGATGAAGATGAAGATGAGGACGTATTTTTATGACGCAGTGGAATATCTTTCCGAAAGCTCCGCTGAAAACGTCGATGAAGATGAAGATGAGGACGTATTTTATGACGCAGTGGAATATCTTTCCGAAAGCTCCGCTGAAAACGTCGATGAAGATGAAGATGAGGACGTATTTTATGACGCAGTGGAATATCTTTCCGAAAGCTCCGCTGAAAACGTCGATGAAGATGAAGATGAGGACGTATTTTATGACGCAGTGGAATATCTTTCCGAAAGCTCCGCTGAAAACGTCGATGAAGATGAAGATGAGGACGTATTTTATGACGCAGTGGAATATCTTTCCGAAAGCTCCGCTGAAAACGTCGATGAAGATGAAGATGAGGACGTATTTTATGACGCAGTGGAATATCTTTCCGAAAGCTCCGCTGAAAACGTCGATGAAGATGAAGATGAGGACGTATTTTATGACGCAGTGGAATATCTTTCCGAAAGCTCCGCTGAAAACGTCGATGAAGATGAAGATGAGGACGTATTTTATGACGCAGTGGAATATCTTTCCGAAAGCTCCGCTGAAAACGTCGATGAAGATGAAGATGAGGACGTATTTTATGACGCAGTGGAATATCTTTCCGAAAGCTCCGCTGAAAACGTCGATGAAGATGAAGATGAGGACGTATTTTATGACGCAGTGGAATATCTTTCCGAAAGCTCCGCTGAAAACGTCGATGAAGATGAAGATGAGGACGTATTTTATGACGCAGTGGAATATCTTTCCGAAAGCTCCGCTGAAAACGTCGATGAAGATGAAGATGAGGACGTATTTTATGACGCAGTGGAATATCTTTCCGAAAGCTCCGCTGAAAACGTCGATGAAGATGAAGATGAGGACGTATTTTATGACGCAGTGGAATATCTTTCCGAAAGCTCCGCTGAAAACGTCGATGAAGATGAAGATGAGGACGTATTTTATGACGCAGTGGAATATCTTTCCGAAAGCTCCGCTGAAAACGTCGATGAAGATGAAGATGAGGACGTATTTTATGACGCAGTGGAATATCTTTCCGAAAGCTCCGCTGAAAACGTCGATGAAGATGAAGATGAGGACGTATTTTATGACGCAGTGGAATATCTTTCCGAAAGCTCCGCTGAAAACGTCGATGAAGATGAAGATGAGGACGTATTTTATGACGCAGTGGAATATCTTTCCGAAAGCTCCGCTGAAAAACGTCGATGAAGATGAAGATGAGGACGTATTTTATGACGCAGTGGAATATCTTTCCGAAAGCTCCGCTGAAAACGTCGATGAAGATGAAGATGAGGACGTATTTTATGACGCAGTGGAATATCTTTCCGAAAGCTCCGCTGAAAACGTCGATGAAGATGAAGATGAGGACGTATTTTATGACGCAGTGGAATATCTTTCCAAAAGCTCCGCTGAAAACGTCGATGAAGATGAAGATGAGGACGTATTTTATGACGCAGTGGAATATCTTTCCGAAAGCTCCGCTGAAAACGTCGATGAAGATGAAGATGAGGACGTATTTTATGACGCAGTGGAATATCTTTCCGAAAAGCTCCGCTGAAAACGTCGATGAAGATGAAGATGAGGACGTATTTTATGACGCAGTGGAATATCTTTCCGAAAGCTCCGCTGAAAACGTCGATGAAGATGAAGATGAGGACGTATTTTATGACGCAGTGGAATATCTTTCCGAAAGCTCCGCTGAAAACGTCGATGAAGATGAAGACGTATTTTATGACGCAGTGGAATATCTTTCCGAAAGCTCCGCTGAAAACGTCGATGAAGATGAAGATGAGGACGTATTTTATGACGCAGTGGAATATCTTTCCGAAAGCTCCGCTGAAAACGTCGATGAAGATGAAGATGAGGACGTATTTTATGACGCAGTGGAATATCTTTCCGAAAGCTCCGCTGAAAACGTCGATGAAGATGAAGATGAGGACGTATTTTATGACGCAGTGGAATATCTTTCCGAAAGCTCCGCTGAAAACGTCGATGAAGATGAAGATGAGGACGTATTTTATGACGCAGTGGAATATCTTTCCGAAAGCTCCGCTGAAAACGTCGATGAAGATGAAGATGAGGACGTATTTTATGACGCAGTGGAATATCTTTCCGAAAGCTCCGCTGAAAACGTCGATGAAGATGAAGATGAGGACGAGGACGAGGACGTATTTTATGACGCAGTGGAATATCTTTCCGAAAGCTCCGCTGAAAACGTCGATGAAGATGAAGATGAGGACGTATTTTATGACGCAGTGGAATATCTTTCCGAAAGCTCCGCTGAAAACGTCGATGAAGATGAAGATGAGGACGTATTTTATGACGCAGTGGAATATCTTTCCGAAAGCTCCGCTGAAAACGTCGATGAAGATGAAGATGAGGACGTATTTTATGACGCAGTGGAATATCTTTCCGAAAGCTCCGCTGAAAACGTCGATGAAGATGAAGATGAGGACGTATTTTATGACGCAGTGGAATATCTTTCCGAAAGCTCCGCTGAAAACGTCGATGAAGATGAAGATGAGGACGTATTTTATGACGCAGTGGAATATCTTTCCGAAAGCTCCGCTGAAAACGTCGATGAAGATGAAGATGAGGACGTATTTTATGACGCAGTGGAATATCTTTCCGAAAGCTCCGCTGAAAACGTCGATGAAGATGAAGATGAGGACGTATTTTATGACGCAGTGGAATATCTTTCCGAAAGCTCCGCTGAAAACGTCGATGAAGATGAAGATGAGGACGTATTTTATGACGCAGTGGAATATCTTTCCGAAAGCTCCGCTGAAAACGTCGATGAAGATGAAGATGAGGACGTATTTTATGACGCAGTGGAATATCTTTCCGAAAGCTCCGCTGAAAACGTCGATGAAGATGAAGATGAGGACGTATTTTATGACGCAGTGGAATATCTTTCCGAAAGCTCCGCTGAAAACGTCGATGAAGATGAAGATGAGGACGTATTTTATGACGCAGTGGAATATCTTTCCGAAAGCTCCGCTGAAAACGTCGATGAAGATGAAGATGAGGACGTATTTTATGACGCAGTGGAATATCTTTCCGAAAGCTCCGCTGAAAACGTCGATGAAGATGAAGATGAGGACGTATTTTATGACGCAGTGGAATATCTTTCCGAAAGCTCCGCTGAAAAAACGTCGATGAAGATGAAGATGAGGACGTATTTTATGACGCAGTGGAATATCTTTCCGAAAGCTCCGCTGAAAACGTCGATGAAGAGATGAAGATGAGGACGTATTTTATGACGCAGTGGAATATCTTTCCGAAAGCTCCGCTGAAAACGTCGATGAAGATGAAGATGAGGACGTATTTTATGACGCAGTGGAATATCTTTCCGAAAGCTCCGCTGAAAACGTCGATGAAGATGAAGATGAGGACGTATTTTATGACGCAGTGGAATATCTTTCCGAAAGCTCCGCTGAAAACGTCGATGAAGATGAAGATGAGGACGTATTTTATGACGCAGTGGAATATCTTTCCGAAAGCTCCGCTGAAAACGTCGATGAAGATGAAGATGAGGACGTATTTTATGACGCAGTGGAATATCTTTCCGAAAGCTCCGCTGAAAACGTCGATGAAGATGAAGATGAGGACGTATTTTATGACGCAGTGGAATATCTTTCCGAAAGCTCCGCTGAAAACGTCGAT
>JAGFBZ010002849.1:0-33695 GCA_018398805.1 Hirundichthys speculiger
ATCTTCAAAAATGGACTTTGGGAACCATGAGACTGGATTGGTCAAAATCAAGCGTTTCAGCGCTGAAAAGCTCATTTTGGTCCAAAACCACATGTCCCGGCAGAGGCTGCAACTGCTCCCCCGGCCGGGCAGGGTGATTGGGGGTGGTTTTAGCGGAATCTTCAAAAATATGACTTTGGAGAACCATGAGACTGGATTTGTTCAAAATTAAGCGTTTCAGCGCCTGAAAAGCTCATTTTGGTCCAAACCACATTGTCCCGGCAGAGGCTGCAAACTGCTCCCCGGGCACGGGCAGGGTGATTGGGGGTGGTTTTAAGCAGGAATCTTCAAAATATATGACTTTGGAGAACCATGAGACTGGATTGGTCAAAATTAAGCGTTTCAGCGCCTGAAAGCTCATTTTGGTCCAAAACCACATTGTCCCGGCAGAGGCTTCAAACTGCTCCCCCGGGCACGGGCAGGGTTGATTGGGGGTGGTTTTAAGCAGGAATCTTCAAAAATATGACTTTGGAGAAACCATGAGACTGGATTTGTCAAAATTAAGCGTTTCAGCGCCTGAAAAGCTCATTTTGGTCCAAAACCACATTGTCCCGGCAGAGGCTGCAAACTGCCTCCCCCGGGCACGGGCAGGGTGATTGGGGGTGATTTTAAGCAGAAATCTTTAAAAAATATGACTTTGGAGAACCATGAGACTGGATTTGGTCAAAATTAAGCGTTTCAGCGCCTGAAAAGCTCATTTTGGTCCAAAACCACATTGTCCCGGCAGAGGCTGCAAACTGCTCCCCCGGGCACGGGCAGGGTGATTGGGGGTGGTTTTAAGCAGGAATCTCTTCAAAAATATGACTTTGGAGAACCATGAGACTGGATTTGGTCAAAATTAAGCGTTTCAGCGCCTGAAAAGCTCATTTTGGTCCAAAAACCACATTGTCCCGGCAGAGGCTGCAAAACTGCTCCCCCCCGGGCACGGGCAGGGTGATTGGGGGTGGTTTTAAGCAGGAATCTTCAAAAATATGACTTTGGAGAACCATGAGACTGGATTTGGTCAAAATTAAGCGTTTCAGCGCCTGAAAAGCTCATTTTGGTCCAAAACCACATTGTCCCGGCAGAGGCTGCAAACTGCTCCCCCGGGCACGGGCAGGGTGATTGGGGGTGGTTTTTTAAGCAGGAATCTTCAAAATATGACTTTGGAGAACCATGAGACTGGATTTGGTCAAAATTAAGCGTTTCAGCGCCTGAAAAGCTCATTTTGGTCCAAAACCACATTGTCCCGGCAGAGGCTGCAAACTGCTCCCCCGGGCACGGGCAGGGTGATTGGGGGTGGTTTTAAGCAGGAATCTTCAAAAATATGACTTTGGAGAACCATGAGACTGGATTTGGTCAAAATTAAGCGTTTCAGCGCCTGAAAAGCTCATTTTGGTCCAAAACCACATTGTCCCGGCAGAGGCTGCAAACTGCTCCCCCCGGGCACGGGCAGGGTGATTGGGGGTGGTTTTAAGCAGGAATCTTCAAAAATATGACTTTTGGAGAACCATGAGACTGGATTTGGTCAAAATTAAGCGTTTCAGCGCCTGAAAAGCTCATTTTGGTCCAAAACCACATTGTCCCGGCAGAGCTGCAAACTGCTCCCCCGGGCACGGGCAGGGTGATTGGGGGTGGTTTTAAGCAGGAATCTTCAAAAATATGACTTTGGAGAACCATGAGACTGGATTTGGTCAAAATTAAGCGTTTCAGCGCCTGAAAGCTCATTTTGGTCCAAAACCACATTGTCCCGGCAGAGGCTGCAAACTGCTCCCCCGGCACGGGCAGGGTGATTGGGGGTGGTTTTAAGCAGGAATCTTCAAAAATATGACTTTGGAGAACCATGAGACTGGATTTGGTCAAAATTAAGCGTTTCAGCGCCTGAAAAGCTCATTTTGGTCCAAAACCACATTGTCCCGGCAGAGGCTGCAAACTGCTCCCCCGGGCACGGGCAGGGTGATTGGGGGTGGTTTTAAGCAGGAATCTTCAAAAATATGACTTTGGAGAACCATGAGACTGGATTTGGTCAAAATTAAGCGTTTCAGCGCCTGAAAAGCTCATTTTGGTCCAAAACCACATTGTCCCGGCAGAGGCTGCAAACTGCTCCCCCGGGCACGGGCAGGGTGATTGGGGGTGGTTTTAAGCAGGAATCTTCAAAAATATGACTTTGGAGAACCATGAGACTGGATTTGGTCAAAATTAAGCGTTTCAGCGCCTGAAAAGCTCATTTTGGTCCAAAACCACATTGTCCCGGCAGAGGCTGCAAACTGCTCCCCCGGGCACGGGCAGGGTGATTGGGGTGTGTTTTAAGCAGGAATCTTCAAAAATATGACTTTGGAGAACCATGAGACTGGATTTGGTCAAAATTAAGCGTTTCAGCGCCTGAAAAGCTCATTTTGGTCCAAAACCACATTGTCCCGGCAGAGGCTGCAAACTGCTCCCCCGGGCACGGGCAGGGTGATTGGGGGTGGTTTTAAGCAGGAATCTTCAAAAATATGACTTTGGAGAACCATGAGACTGGATTTGGTCAAAATTAAGCGTTTCAGCGCCTGAAAAGCTCATTTTGGTCCAAAACCACATTGTCCCGGCAGAGGCTGCAAACTGCTCCCCCGGGCACGGGCAGGGTGATTGGGGGTGGTTTTTAAGCAGGAATCTTCAAAAATATGACTTTGGAGAACCATGAGACTGGATTTGGTCAAAATTAAGCGTTTCAGCGCCTGAAAAGCTCATTTTGGTCCAAAACCACATTGTCCCGGCAGAGGCTGCAAACTGCTCCCCCGGGCACGGGCAGGGTGATTGGGGGTGGTTTTTCAGCAGGAATCTTCAAAAATATGACTTTGGAGAACCATGAGACTGGATTTGGTCAAAATTAAGCGTTTCAGCGCCTGAAAAGCTCATTTTGGTCCAAAACCACATTGTCCCGGCAGAGGCTGCAAACTGCTCCCCCGGGCACGGGCAGGGTGATTGGGGGTGGTTTTAAGCAGGAATCTTCAAAATATGACTTTGGAGAACCATGAGACTGGATTTGGTCAAAATTAAGCGTTTCAGCGCCTGAAAAGCTCATTTTGGTCCAAAACCACATTGTCCCGGCAGAGGCTGCAAACTGCTCCCCTGGGCACGGGCAGGGTGATTGGATTGGGGGTGGTTTTCAGCAGGAATCTTCAAAAATATGACTTTGGAGAACCATGAGACTGGATTTGGTCAAATTAAGCGTTTCAGCGCCTGAAAAGCTCATTTTGGTCCAAAACCACATTGTCCCGGCAGAGGCTGCAAACTGCTCCCCCGGGCACGGGCAGGGTGATTGGGGTGGTTTTAAGCAGGAATCTTCAAAAATATGACTTTGGAGAACCATGAGACTGGATTTGGTCAAAATTAAGCGTTTCAGCGCCTGAAAAGCTCATTTTGGTCCAAAACCACATTGTCCCGGCAGAGGCTGCAAACTGCTCCCCCGGGCACGGGCAGGGTGATTGGGGGTGGTTTTAAGCAGGAATCTTCAAAAATATGACTTTGGAGAACCATGAGACTGGATTTGGTCAAAATTAAGCGTTTCAGCGCCTGAAAAGCTCATTTTGGTCCAAAACCACATTGTCCCGGCAGAGGCTGCAAACTGCTCCCCCGGGCACGGGCAGGGTGATTGGGGGTGGTTTTCAGCAGGAATCTTCAAAAATATGACTTTGGAGAACCATGAGACTGGATTTGGTCAAAATTAAGCGTTTCAGCGCCTGAAAAGCTCATTTTGGTCCAAACCACATTGTCCCGGCAGAGGCTGCAAACTGCTCCCCCGGGCACGGGCAGGGTGATTGGGGGTGGTTTTAAGCAGGAATCTTCAAAAATATGACTTTGGAGAACCATGAGACTGGATTTGGTCAAAATTAAGCGTTTCAGCGCCTGAAAAGCTCATTTTGGTCCAAAACCACATTGTCCCGGCAGAGGCTGCAAACTGCTCCCCCGGGCACGGGCAGGGTGATTGGGGTGGTTTTCAGCAGGAATCTTCAAAAATATGACTTTGGAGAACCATGAGACTGGATTTGGTCAAAATTAAGCGTTTCAGCGCCTGAAAAGCTCATTTTGGTCCAAAACCACATTGTCCCGGCAGAGGCTGCAAACTGCTCCCCCGGGCACGGGCAGGGTGATTGGGGGTGGTTTTAAGCAGGAATCTTCAAAAATATGACTTTGGAGAACCATGAGACTGGATTTGGTCAAAATTAAGCGTTTCAGCGCCTGAAAAGCTCATTTTGGTCCAAAACCACATTGTCCCGGCAGAGGCTGCAAACTGCTCCCCCGGGCACGGGCAGGGTGATTGGGGGTGGTTTTTCAAGCAGGAATCTTCAAAAATATGACTTTGGAGAACCATGAGACTGGATTGGTCAAAATTAAGCGTTTCAGCGCCTGAAAAGCTCATTTTGGTCCAAAACCACATTGTCCCGGCAGAGGCTGCAAACTGCTCCCCCGGGCACGGGCAGGGTGATTGGGGGTGGTTTTAAGCAGGAATCTTCAAAAATATGACTTTGGAGAACCATGAGACTGGATTTGGTCAAAATTAAGCGTTTCAGCGCCTGAAAAGCTCATTTTGGTCCAAAACCACATTGTCCCGGCAGAGGCTGCAAACTGCTCCCCCGGGCACGGGCAGGGTGATTGGGGTGGTTTTTTAGCAGGAATCTTCAAAAATATGACTTTGGAGAACCATGAGACTGGATTTGGTCAAAATTAAGCGTTTCAGCGCCTGAAAAGCTCATTTTGGTCCAAAACCACATTGTCCCGGCAGAGGCTGCAAACTGCTCCCCTGGGCAAGGGCAGGGTGATTGGGGGTGGTTTTTTTAAGCAGGAATCTTCAAAATATGACTTTGGAGAACCATGAGACTGGATTTGGTCAAAATTAAGCGTTTCAGCGCTGAAAAGCTCATTTTTGGTCCAAAACCACATTGTCCCGGCAGAGGCTGCAAACTGCTCCCCCGGGCACGGGCAGGGTGATTGGGGGTGGTTTTCAGCAGGAATCTTCAAAAATATGACTTTGGAGAACCATGAGACTGGATTTGGTCAAAATTAAGCGTTTCAGCGCCTGAAAAGCTCATTTTGGTCCAAAACCACATTGTCCCCGGCAGAGGCTGCAAACTGCTCCCCCGGGCACGGGCAGGGTGATTGGGGGTGGTTTTAAGCAGGAATCTTCAAAAATATGACTTTGGAGAACCATGAGACTGGATTTGGTCAAAATTAAGCGTTTCAGCGCCTGAAAAGCTCATTTTGGTCCAAAACCACATTGTCCCGGCAGAGGCTGCAAACTGCTCCCCCGGGCACGGGCAGGGTGATTGGGGGGTTTTAAGCAGGAATCTTCAAAAATATGACTTTGGAGAACCATGAGACTGGATTTGGTCAAAATTAAGCGTTTCAGCGCCTGAAAAGCTCATTTTGGTCCAAAACCACATTGTCCCGGCAGAGGCTGCAAACTGCTCCCCGGGCACGGGCAGGGTGATTGGGGGTGGTTTTAAGCAGGAATCTTCAAAAATATGACTTTGGAGAACCATGAGACTGGATTTGGTCAAAATTAAGCGTTTCAGCGCCTGAAAAGCTCATTTTGGTCCAAAACCACATTGTCCCGGCAGAGGCTGCAAAACTGCTCCCCCGGGCACGGGCAGGGTGATTGGGGGTGGTTTAAGCAGGAATCTTCAAAAATATGACTTTGGAGAACCATGAGACTGGATTTGGTCAAAATTAAGCGTTTCAGCGCCTGAAAGCTCATTTTGGTCCAAAACCACATTGTCCCGGCAGAGGCTGCAAACTGCTCCCCCCCCGGGCACGGGGGCAGGGTGATTGGGGGTGGTTTTCAGCAGGAATCTTCAAAAATATGACTTTGGAGAACCATGAGACTGGATTTGGTCAAAATTAAGCGTTTCAGCGCCTGAAAAGCTCATTTTGGTCCAAAACCACATTGTCCCGGCAGAGGCTGCAAACTGCTCCCCCGGGCACGGGCAGGGTGATTGGGGGTGAGTTTAAGCAGGAATCTTCAAAAATATGACTTTGGAGAACCATGAGACTGGATTTGGTCAAAATTAAGCGTTTCAGCGCCTGAAAAGCTCATTTTGGTCCAAAACCACATTGTCCCGGCAGAGGCTGCAAACTGCTCCCCCGGGCACGGGCAGGGTTGATTGGGGGTGGTTTTCAGCAGGAATCTTCAAAAATATGACTTTGGAGAACCATGAGACTGGATTTGGTCAAAATTAAGCGTTTCAGCGCCTGAAAAGCTCATTTTGGTCCAAAACCACATTGTCCCGGCAGAGGCTGCAAACTGCTCCCCCGGGCACGGGCAGGGTGATTGGGGGTGATTTTAAGCAGAAATATTTAAAAAATATGACTTTGGAGAACCATGAGACTGGATTTGGTCAAAATTAAGCGTTTCAGCGCCTGAAAAGCTCATTTTGGTCCAAAACCACATTGTCCCGGCAGAGGGCTGCAAACTGCTCCCCTGGGCACGGGCAGGGTGATTGGGGGTGGTTTTCAAGCAGGAATCTTCAAAAATATGACTTTGGAGAACCATGAGACTGGATTTGGTCAAAATTAAGCGTTTCAGCGCCTGAAAAGCTCATTTTGGTCCAAAACCACATTGTCCCGGCAGAGGCTGCAAACTGCTCCCCCGGGCACGGGCAGGGTGATTGGGGGTGATTTTAAGCAGGAATCTTCAAAAATATGACTTTGGAGAACCATGAGACTGGATTTGGTCAAAATTAAGCGTTTCAGCGCCTGAAAAGCTCATTTTGGTCCAAAAAAACCACATTGTCCCGGCAGAGGCTGCAAACTGCTCCCCCGGGCACGGGCAGGGTGATTGGGGGTGGTTTTAAGCAGGAATCTTCAAAAATATGACTTTGGAGAACCATGAGACTGGATTTGGTCAAAATTAAGCGTTTCAGCGCCTGAAAAGCTCATTTTGGTCCAAAACCACATTGTCCCGGCAGAGGCTGCAAACTGCTCCCCGGGCACGGGCAGGGTGATTGGGGGTGGTTTTCAGCAGGAATCTTCAAAATATGACTTTGGAGAACCATGAGACTGGATTTGGTCAAAATTAAGCGTTTCAGCGCCTGAAAAGCTCATTTTGGTCCAAAACCACATTGTCCCGGCAGAGGCTGCAAACTGCTCCCCCGGGCACGGGCAGGGTGATTGGGGGTGATTTTAAGCAGAAATATTTAAAAAATATGACTTTGGAGAACCATGAGACTGGATTTGGTCAAAATTAAGCGTTTCAGCGCCTGAAAAGCTCATTTTGGTCCAAAACCACATTGTCCCGGCAGAGGCTGCAAACTGCTCCCCCGGGCACGGGCAGGGTGATTGGGGGTGGTTTTAGCAGGAATCTTCAAAAATATGACTTTGGAGAACCATGAGACTGGATTTGGTCAAAATTAAGCGTTTCAGCGCCTGAAAAGCTCATTTTGGTCCAAAACCACATTGTCCCGGCAGAGGCTGCAAACTGCTCCCCCGGGCACGGGCAGGGTGATTGGGGGTGGTTTTCAGCAGGAATCTTCAAAAATATGACTTTGGAGAACCATGAGACTGGATTTGGTCAAAATTAAGCGTTTCAGCGCCTGAAAAGCTCATTTTGGTCCAAAACCACATTGTCCCGGCAGAGGCTGCAAACTGCTCCCCGGGCAACGGGCAGGGTGATTGGGGGTGGTTTTCAAGCAGGAATCTTCAAAAATATGACTTTGGAGAACCATGAGACTGGATTTGGTCAAAATTAAGCGTTTCAGCGCCTGAAAAGCTCATTTTGGTCCAAAACCACATTGTCCCGGCAGAGGCTGCAAACTGCTCCCCCGGGCACGGGCAGGGTGATTGGGGGTGGTTTTTAAGCAGGAATCTTCAAAAATATGACTTTGGAGAACCATGAGACTGGATTTGGTCAAAATTAAGCGTTTCAGCGCCTGAAAAGCTCATTTTGGTCCAAAACCACATTGTCCCGGCAGAGGCTGCAAACTGCTCCCCCGGGCACGGGCAGGGTGATTGGGGGTGGTTTTAAGCAGGAATCTTCAAAAATATGACTTTGGAGAACCATGAGACTGGATTTGGTCAAAATTAAGCGTTTCAGCGCCTGAAAAGCTCATTTTGGTCCAAAACCACATTGTCCCGGCAGAGGCTGCAAACTGCTCCCCTGGGCACGGGCAGGGTGATTGGGGGTGGTTTTCAGCAGGAATCTTCAAAAATATGACTTTGGAGAACCATGAGACTGGATTTGGTCAAAATTAAGCGTTTCAGCGCCTGAAAAGCTCATTTTGGTCCAAAACCACATTGTCCCGGCAGAGGCTGCAAACTGCTCCCCCGGGAACGGGCAGGGTGATTGGGGGTGGTTTTAAGCAGGAATCTTCAAAATATGACTTTGGAGAACCATGAGACTGGATTTGGTCAAAATTAAGCGTTTCAGCGCCTTGAAAAGCTCATTTTGGTCCAAAACCACATTGTCCCGGCAGAGGCTGCAAACTGCTCCCCCGGGCACGGGCAGGGTGATTGGGGGTGGTTTTCAGCAGGAATCTTCAAAAAATATGACTTTGGAGAACCATGAGACTGGATTTGGTCAAAATTAAGCGTTTCAGCGCCTGAAAAGCTCATTTTGGTCCAAAACCACATTGTCCCGGCAGAGGCTGCAAACTGCTCCCCGGACACGGGCAGGGTGATTGGGGGTGGTTTTAAAGCAGGAATCTTCAAAAATATGACTTTGGAGAACCATGAGACTGGATTTGGTCAAAATTAAGCGTTTCAGCGCCTGAAAAGCTCATTTTGGTCCAAAACCACATTGTCCCGGCAGAGGCTGCAAACTGCTCCCCCGGGCACGGGCAGGGTGATTGGGGGTGGTTTTCAGCAGGAATCTTCAAAAATATGACTTTGGAGAACCATGAGACTGGATTTGGTCAAAATTAAGCGTTTCAGCGCCTGAAAAGCTCATTTTGGTCCAAAACCACATTGTCCCGGCAGAGGCTGCAAACTGCTCCCCCGGGCACGGGCAGGGTGATTGGGGGTGGTTTTAAGCAGGAATCTTCAAAAATATGACTTTGGAGAACCATGAGACTGGATTTGGTCAAAATTAAGCGTTTCAGCGCCTGAAAAGCTCATTTTGGTCCAAAACCACATTGTCCCGGCAAGAGGCTGCAAACTGCTCCCCCGGGCACGGGCAGGGTGATTGGGGGTGGTTTTAAGCAGGAATCTTCAAAAATATGACTTTGGAGAACCATGAGACTGGATTTGGTCAAAATTAAGCGTTTCAGCGCCTGAAAAGCTCATTTTGGTCCAAAACCACATTGTCCCGGCAGAGGCTGCAAACTGCTCCCCCTGGGCACGGGCAGGGTGATTGGGGGTGGTTTTCAGCAGGAATCTTCAAAAATATGACTTTGGAGAACCATGAGACTGGATTTGGTCAAAATTAAGCGTTTTCAGCGCCTGAAAAGCTCATTTTGGTCCAAACCACATTGTCCCGGCAGAGGCTGCAAACTGCTCCCCTGGGACGGGCAGGGTGATTGGGGGTGGTTTTAAGCAGGAATCTTCAAAAATATGACTTTGGAGAACCATGAGACTGGATTTGGTCAAAATTAAGCGTTTCAGCGCCTGAAAAAGCTCATTTTGGTCCAAAACCACATTGTCCCGGCAGAGGCTGCAAACTGCTCCCCCGGGCACGGGCAGGGTGATTGGGGGTGGTTTTCAGCAGGAATCTTCAAAAATATGACTTTGGAGAACCATGAGACTGGATTTGGTCAAAATTAAGCGTTTCAGCGCCTGAAAAGCTCATTTTGGTCCAAAACCACATTGTCCCGGCAGAGGCTGCAAACTGCTCCCCCGGACACGGGCAGGGTGATTGGGGGTGGTTTTAAGCAGGAATCTTCAAAAATATGACTTTGGAGAACCATGAGACTGGATTTGGTCAAAATTAAGCGTTTCAGCGCCTGAAAAGCTCATTTTGGTCCAAAACCACATTGTCCCGGCAGAGGCTGCAAACTGCTCCCCCGGGCACGGGCAGGGTGATTGGGGTGGTGGTTTTCAGCAGGAATCTTCAAAAATATGACTTTGGAGAACCATGAGACTGGATTTGGTCAAAATTAAGCGTTTCAGCGCCTGAAAGCTCATTTTGGTCCAAAACCACATTGTCCCGGCAGAGGCTGCAAACTGCTCCCCCGGGCACGGGCAGGGTGATTGGGGGTGGTTTTAAGCAGGAATCTTCAAAAATATGACTTTGGAGAACCATGAGACTGGATTTGGTCAAAATTAAGCGTTTCAGCGCCTGAAAAGCTCATTTTGGTCCAAAACCACATTGTCCCGGCAGAGGCTGCAAACTGCTCCCCCGGGCACGGGCAGGGTGATTGGGGGTGGTTTTAAGCAGGAATCTTCAAAAATATGACTTTGGAGAACCATGAGACTGGATTTGGTCAAAATTAAGCGTTTCAGCGCCTGAAAAGCTCATTTTGGTCTAAAAACCACATTGTCCCGGCAGAGCTGCAAACTGCTCCCCTGGGCACAGGCAGGGTGATTGGGGTGGTTTTCAGCAGGAATCTTCAAAAATATGACTTTGGAGAACCATGAGACTGGATTTGGTCAAAATTAAGCGTTTCAGCGCCTGAAAAGCTCATTTTGGTCCAAAACCACATTGTCCCGGCAGAGGCTGCAAACTGCTCCCCTGGGACGGGCAGGGTGATTGGGGGTGGTTTTAAGCAGGAATCTTCAAAAATATGACTTTGGAGAACCATGAGACTGGATTTGGTCAAAATTAAGCGTTTCAGCGCTTGAAAAGCTCATTTTGGTCCAAAACCACATTGTCCCGGCAGAGGCTGCAAACTGCTCCCCCCGGGCACGGGCAGGGTGATTGGGGGTGGTTTTCAGCAGGAATCTTCAAAAATATGACTTTGGAGAACCATGAGACTGGATTTGGTCAAAATTAAGCGTTTTCAGCGCCTGAAAAGCTCATTTTGGTCCAAAACCACATTGTCCCGGCAGAGGCTGCAAACTGCTCCCCCGGACACGGGCAGGGTGATTGGGGGTGGTTTTAAGCAGGAATCTTCAAAAATATGACTTTGGAGAACCATGAGGACTGGATTTGGTCAAAATTAAGCGTTTCAGCGCCTGAAAAGCTCATTTTGGTCCAAAACCACATTGTCCCGGCAGAGGCTGCAAACTGCTCCCCCGGGCACGGGCAGGGTGATTGGGGGTGGTTTTCAGCAGGAATCTTCAAAAATATGACTTTGGAGAACCATGAGACTGGATTTGTTCAAAATTAAGCGTTTCAGCGCCTGAAAAGCTCATTTTGGTCCAAAACCACATTGTCCCGGCAGAGGCTGCAAACTGTTCCCCCGGGCACGGGCAGGGTGATTGGGGGTGGTTTTCAGCAGGAATCTTCAAAAATATGACTTTGGAGAACCATGAGACTGGATTTGGTCAAAATTAAGCGTTTCAGCGCCTGAAAAGCTCATTTTGGTCCAAACCACATTGTCCCGGCAGAGGCTGCAAACTGCTCCCCCGGGCACGGGCAGGGTGATTGGGGGTGGTTTTTTAAGCAGGAATCTTCAAAAATATGACTTTGGAGAACCATGAGACTGGATTTGGTCAAAATTAAGCGTTTCAGCGCCTGAAAAGCTCATTTTGGTCTAAAACCACATGTCCCGGCAGAGGCTGCAAACTGCTCCCCTGGGCACGGGCAGGGTGATTGGGGGTGGTTTTCAGCAGGAATCTTCAAAAATATGACTTTGGAGAACCATGAGACTGGATTTGGTCAAAATTAAGCGTTTCAGCGCCTGAAAAGCTCATTTTGGTCCAAAAACCACATTGTCCCGGCAGAGGCTGCAAACTGCTCCCCTGGGAACGGGCAGGGTGATTGGGGGTGGTTTTAAGCAGGAATCTTCAAAAATATGACTTTGGAGAACCATGAGACTGGATTTGGTCAAAATTAAGCGTTTCAGCGCTTGAAAAGCTCATTTTGGTCCAAAACCACATTGTCCCGGCAGAGGCTGCAAACTGCTCCCCCGGGCACGGGCAGGGTGATTGGGGGTGGTTTTCAGCAGGAATCTTCAAAAATATGACTTTGGAGAACCATGAGACTGGATTTGGTCAAAATTAAGCGTTTCAGCGCCTGAAAGCTCATTTTGGTCCAAAACCACATTGTCCCGGCAGAGGCTGCAAACTGCTCCCCCGGACACGGGCAGGGTGATTGGGGGTGGTTTTTAAGCAGGAATCTTCAAAAATATGACTTTGGAGAACCATGAGACTGGATTTGGTCAAAATTAAGCGTTTCAGCGCCTGAAAAGCTCATTTTGGTCCAAAACCACATGTCCCGGCAGAGGCTGCAAACTGCTCCCCGGGCACGGGCAGGGTGATTGGGGTGGTTTTCAGCAGGAATCTTCAAAAATAGACTTTGGAGAACCATGAGACTGGATTTGGTCAAAATTAAGCGTTTCAGCGCCTGAAAAGCTCATTTTGGTCCAAAACCACATTGTCCCGGCAGAGGCTGCAAACTGCTCCCCCGGGCACGGGCAGGGTGATTGGGGGTGGTTTTCAGCAGGAATCTTCAAAAATATGACTTTGGAGAACCATGAGACTGGATTTGGTCAAAATTAAGCGTTTCAGCGCCTGAAAAGCTCATTTTGGTCCAAAACCACATTGTCCCGGCAGAGGCTGCAAAACTGCTCCCCCGGGCACGGGCAGGGTGATTGGGGGTGGTTTTCAGCAGGGAATCTTCAAAAATATGACTTTGGAGAACCATGAGACTGGATTTGGTCAAAATTAAGCGTTTCAGCGCCTGAAAAGCTCATTTTGGTCCAAACCACATTGTCCCGGCAGAGGCTGCAAACTGCTCCCCCGGGCCGGGCAGGGTGATTGGGGGTGGTTTTAAGCAGGAATCTTCAAAAATATGACTTTGGAGAACCATGAGACTGGATTTGGTCAAAATTAAGCGTTTCAGCGCCTGAAAAAAGCTCATTTTGGTCCAAAACCACATTGTCCCGGCAGAGGCCTGCAAAACTGCTCCCCCGGGCACGGGCAGGGTGATTGGGGTGGTTTTAAGCAGGAATCTTCAAAAATATGACTTTGGAGAACCATGAGACTGGATTTGGTCAAAATTAAGCGTTTCAGCGCCTGAAAAGCTCATTTGGTCCAAAACCACATTGTCCCGGCAGAGGCTGCAAACTGCTCCCCCGGGCACGGGGCAGGGTGATTGGGGGTGGTTTTCAGCAGGAATCTTCAAAAATATGACTTTGGAGAACCATGAGACTGGATTTGGTCAAAATTAAGCGTTTCAGCGCCTGAAAAGCTCATTTTGGTCCAAAACCACATTGTCCCGGCAGAGGCTGCAAACTGCTCCCCGGGCACGGGCAGGGTGATTGGGGGTGGTTTTCAGCAGGAATCTTCAAAAATATGACTTTGGAGAACCATGAGACTGGATTTGTTCAAAATTAAGCGTTTCAGCGCCTGAAAAGCTCATTTTGGTCCAAAACCACATTGTCCCGGCAGAGGCTGCAAACTGCTCCCCCGGGCACGGGCAGGGTGATTGGGGGGTGGTTTTAAGCAGGATCTTCAAAAAAATGACTTTGGAGTACCATGAGACTGGATTGGTCAAAATTAAGCGTTTCAGCGCCTGAAAAGCTCATTTTGGTCCAAAACCACATTGTCCCGGCAGAGGCTGCAAACTGCTCCCCCGGGCACGGGCAGGGTGATTGGGGGTGGTTTTAAGCAGGAATCTTCAAAAATATGACTTTGGAGAACCATGAGACTGGATTTGGTCAAAATTAAGCGTTTCAGCGCCTGAAAAGCTCATTTTGGTCTAAAACCACATTGTCCCGGCAGAGGCTGCAAACTGCTCCCCGGGCACGGGCAGGGTGATTGGGGGTGGTTTTCAGCAGGAATCTTCAAAAAATATGACTTTGGAGAACCATGAGACTGGATTTGGTCAAATTAAGCGTTTCAGCGCCTGAAAAGCTCATTTTGGTCCAAAACCACATTGTCCCGGCAGAGGCTGCAAACTGCTCCCCTGGGAACGGGCAGGGTGATTGGGGGTGGTTTTAAGCAGGAATCTTCAAAAATATGACTTTGGAGAACCATGAGACTGGATTTGGTCAAAATTAAGCGTTTCAGCGCTTGAAAGCTCATTTTGGTCCAAAACCACATTGTCCGGCAGAGGCTGCAAACTGCTCCCCCGGGCACGGGCAGGGTGATTGGGGGTGGTTTTCAGCAGGAATCTTCAAAAATATGACTTTGGAGAACCATGAGACTGGATTTGGTCAAAATTAAGCGTTCAGCGCCTGAAAAGCTCATTTTGGTCCAAAACCACATGTCCCGGCAGAGGCTGCAAACTGCTCCCCCGGAACGGGCAGGGTGATTGGGGGTGGTTTTAAGCAGGAATCTTCAAAAATATGACTTTGGAGAACCATGAGACTGGATTTGGTCAAAATTAAGCGTTTCAGCGCCTGAAAAGCTCATTTTGGTCCAAAACCACATTGTCCCGGCAGAGGCTGCAAACTGCTCCCCCGGGCACGGGCAGGGTGATTGGGGGTGGTTTTCAGCAGGAATCTTCAAAAATATGACTTTGGAGAACCATGAGACTGGATTTGTTCAAAATTAAGCGTTCAGCGCCTGAAAAGCTCATTTTGGTCCAAAACCACATTGTCCCGGCAGAGGCTGCAAACTGCTCCCCCGGGCACGGGCAGGGTGATTGGGGGTGGTTTTAAGCAGGAATCTTCAAAAAATATGACTTTGGAGTACCATGAGACTGGATTTGGTCAAAATTAAGCGTTTCAGCGCCTGAAAAGCTCATTTTGGTCCAAAACCACATTGTCCCGGCAGAGGCTGCAAACTGCTCCCCCGGGCACGGGCAGGGTGATTGGGGGTGGTTTTCAGCAGGAATCTTCAAAAATATGACTTTGGAGAACCATGAGACTGGATTTGGTCAAAATTAAGCGTTTCAGCGCCTGAAAAGCTCATTTTGGTCAAAAACCACATTGTCCCGGCAGAGGCTGCAAACTGCTTCCCGGGCACGGGCAGGGTGATTGGGGATGGTTTTCAGCAGGAATGTTCAAAAATATGACTGTGGAGAACCATGAGACTGGATTTGGTCAAAATTAAGCGTTTCAGCGCCTGAAAAGCTCATTTTGGTCCAAAACCACATTGTCCCGGCAGAGGCTGCAAACTGCTCCCCCGGGCACGGGCAGGGTGATTGGGGGTGGTTTTCAGCAGGAATCTTCAAAAATATGACTTTGGAGAACCATGAGACTGGATTTGGTCAAAATTAAGCGTTTCAGCGCCTGAAAAGCTCATTTTGGTCCAAAACCACATTGTCCCGGCAGAGGCTGCAAACTGCTCCCCCGGGCACGGGCAGGGTGATTGGGGGTGGTTTTAAGCAGGAATCTTCAAAAATATGACTTTGGAGAACCATGAGACTGGATTTGGTCAAAATTAAGCGTTTCAGCGCCTGAAAAGCTCATTTTGGTCCAAAACCACATTGTCCCGGCAGAGGCTGCAAACTGCTCCCCGGGCACGGGCAGGGTGATTGGGGGTGGTTTTAAGCAGGAATCTTCAAAAATATGACTTTGGAGAACCATGAGACTGGATTTGGTCAAAATTAAGCGTTTCAGCGCCTGAAAAGCTCATTTTGGTCAAAAACCACATTGTCCCGGCAGAGGCTGCAAACTGCTCCCCGGGCACGGGCAGGGTGATTGGGGGTGGTTTTCAGCAGGAATCTTCAAAAATATGACTTTGGAGAACCATGAGACTGGATTTGGTCAAAATTAAGCGTTTCAGCGCCTGAAAAGCTCATTTTGGTCCAAAAACCACATTGTCCCGGCAGAGGCTGCAAACTGCTCCCCCGGGCACGGGCAGGGTGATTGGGGGTGGTTTTCAGCAGGAATCTTCAAAATATGACTTTGGAGAACCATGAGACTGGATTTGGTCAAAATTAAGCGTTTCAGCGCCTGAAAAGCTCATTTTGGTCCAAAACCACATTGTCCCGGCAGAGGCTGCAAACTGCTCCCCCGGGCACGGGCAGGGTGAGTTGGGGGTGGTTATAACCCTTCTGCACCCAATCCTAGGACTGCTCCTTCCCCTTCCCCACGGTGTTCACGTAGTCCCTGTCCCTCTGTGTTCATATTTTTTGCCTGTGTTTCTGCTCTCTGTGTGTGCATGCATGTGTGGTGGGGGGGGGGGCGTTTTAATTTCGACTTCTTTTTACCCATGCCGTGCAGTCACGGGTCCCCCGGGAAAATGTAAGAAATGCACCCTCTTCATTCGTTCACTTAAATTTTATTTTATTTTATTTTTACAACACACATACTGAAAGAATTCAAGATACAATTTGGATGTACAATAAAACATCATGAGTGAAATGGCTATAAAAAGCTGCTAGTCCACATGACTTTGTGTTCAGCAGGTTCCAACACCTCCTGTTACATTGCATCCAATCGCGGTGGTGGCCAGCAGCACAAAAAGAGACCAGGCCCTTCTGCAAAACACACACACACACACACACACACACACACACTAGAGTCTGAACATGAAGTGTGTGGTGTCAGAGTCTGTGATAACGTGACAGACCATGAGTCTGTACTTTTTGCATTTTGCGTGGTAGTAGAGTGCGTGTTGCACTGCAATTCCTGTGCACGAGGTCCCATCTTTACTCAGGGCCCACTGCGTGAGCGAGGCTAGCTGATCTTCTGGAAAGTTCAACATCCACGATGCTTTTGTCCCGTAACTGAAAGGCGTAGGCTGGAAGGGACCTAAGGACAGGGGTAACTCGTACCAATGAGCGAATGCGGTTTCGTTGGGGCAGGGGGAGCCCATGCGGGCGACTGCATCGGGCAACAAGCCTATCGCGGTCTCGGCCAGCATTCGATCCCCTTCGAAATATGTGTGCGTGAAGCACGATACGTTCTTCGCAGCGGGCGGCGGCAAACTGCCCAGAAACCCATCCGTGTCCAGCAGCATGTAGCGAACGCCGTACTTTTCATTCTTGTAGTCTACGGAGCAAACGTGCGCCGGTAGCGTGGAAGTGTACCCGAAAAGCCAAGACAGCAAGTCCGCCTCTATGCCCTGAGGGTCATCGACGTGGTTGGACCACACCACCGCGTTCAGTCCCCGTATCTTGGGCACAGCATTTAAACATTCGCTCATGGAGTCGAAGGAGTTCCAGCGAAAGTCCAACACGCACTTCGTGTCCGTGCGCATGGCAACGTGATGGTGGTCACAGGAGACGAGTCTGGCTGCAGACGCCGGTTCCAGCAGGTTTAACGCCAAAGCCTCCCCAAGCAACCTGTTGCTGTATTCGTGCGTGCGTAGGATTATCCGTCGAGTCATTACGTACAGCGCGCTAAAGTTCTGCCGCCCGGGAAACGCGTCGACGGTGATGGCGGCGGGTAACCCGCCCGCAGCCGTGCACGTAGTCACAAAGTTAAACTGATCCAGTACAATCATAGGCATCTCTCTGGAACATCCGAAGTGGGGAGGCCGCGCGCGATACACGTACAGGCCCGGAGGAAGAGTGCTCGAGCCGTTCACTTGATACACCAGCGTGGCATCACAGCATTTGGGGAACCTCGCGCTCCGATTGCACAGCAGCCACCTGTAAGCGGCCGCGACTGGTGCCAGTTCGTAGGCCCACAGCGCTCTGATCGGTCGCTGGCGTTTCTCTGCGTGCGCCGTGGTTTGAGCCCGCCCTCCGCAAGTCTTGGTTGCCTCTGACCGTGGGCGACGAGTTGAAGTTGTCTTTCCAGAGACCGGGTCCCCGTTCTTTGCAGACGCGCTGACGCACGCGCAGGGATTGTCCGTGGCACGGTCCAGCAGCTCCTCCACCACGCGTTTGAAGTTGAAGCGGTGCAAATAGCAGCACGAGACGCTCATGTTCATGTCTTCTTTCAAGGACACCAAATGCAGACCTTCGACCCCGGGCGCGTACAGCTCGCCTCCCACGACGGGCACCGGGTTCAGCGTCAGAGCTCGGTACAGTGCACAGCACAAGTGCGGTGGAGACGACGTCTTCTCCGCCATCGCCAAAGACCGTGGAGCGATGCCGTCCTGCTGTGAACACACAGAGAATGGGAAAAGTTGTCACGGTGTTGTCGTGAGAGGCGGTGCGCCGCAGAGAAACAATAAAAGAACCCTGTCCGAGGAACCAGATGCCACGTTCTCCGGCACGGTCCCTGCACAGTTACTGGAAGAGTGCGAGCGGCGCCGTAAAGCCTCGGCGCTCGGCGCTGCGCGGAAAGCCACCAACCTCTACAGGAGAGTGTCCACCATCACCTACAGCTCACAAGGTCCGTACGAGAAACCCAAGTACGGCGGCGCGGCCGCCAGCGCCAGATGTCTCGCGTGCCTGGTGACTCTAATCAAGAGCAACAAAGACCGACGCAGGTCTGGGGTGAAGCTGAAATGTCCCTGCGACGTGAGAGTGTGCATGTCGTGTTTCGAGAACGACCCGCAATGGTACGCGAGCGAACCGCACTTCAGCAGCTGCTCGGTCACTCGCGAATTCATATGCTCGATATGCGCTTGCTTCACACTGGCGGCCAAGAAACCCTGCTGCGCGTGGCTGTGCCTCTCCTGCTCCCAGGACCTGACGAGCGCACGGGGACCTTGCCCAAAGTGTTCCGCTCAGCTGCCTCAAGGCAGGGCATGCAAAAGCCGCGTCCTGTGCAACAACGCGCTCCCCGCCCTCGGCGTTCGCGGGCCTGACGCGGACGCTCCGTGGTGCGACGAAAAGAGCGTGCTGCGGTACAAGCGTGCAATCGGAGAGAGGGTGATCGAAAAAGCAGCTTCCAGCAGACACCTGTCTGCCACAGACTTGGACGCGTTGTTCTCGACTCCCTCTCCGCACGGAGGAGAGCGCTGCTCATCCTGTCAGGTGCGAGAAAACCCCAACCCCATGTGCGTCCGTTGCACGCCGACGCTGACCGTGATGAGGCTCTTAGCCAAGAACCCGAGACCTGTCATGGCTTCCTTTGCCGAGCGCGCGGTGCCCGGTAGGTTTTTGGCTCGTAACACCTACGATCGAGCGTTGCTCACGACCATGCTCAACGAACCCCGATCTACCTGCGTGCATTAACGGCGAGTCGTGCAAAGGTGCGCTGGTGAAAGAACGAACCGGCCCTCTGAGATCGCTGACTACGCCGGAGGCTTACAAAAGACACCTGTCTGAAAGGGGGCAAGATGATCCCGAGAGAGCGCGCAGCTCCCAGGAGTGCGGCGGCGCGCTGCCGAGTTCGCACTGCATCCTCTGCTTGCTTTTCAATCAATCGGCCGCCGTGGCGCAGATGTGCAGCACAAAGGAGCTGCGGATGGAGCCTCCTCCGTTCGGGCCCGTGTATTATTTCAACGTGAAGCTGGCTCCTGACGTCGGAGTGCCCGAAGTGTGCATAAAGGACTGCCAAAGCTACGTGATCAATTACCAAGGCTCCGTGGGCGGCTTCAAACCAACAATCTACTACAACTGGCGAGACATGTACAACGCGCTGCGCAGGAACGCGGTGGGCCAGGTCGCAATTGTAAGCGACACCACAGGGCCCTCGGCCTCGTACTCTGCAATGTAAAAGCAATTGTATCACATGCAGTGTGTGTGTGTGTGCGTGTGTAATTTTGTAAAATAAAGACATTACTACAGACCTGTGGAGTTTTGTTGATTTGCCTCAAACCTCAGTCCTATGAAGATAGCAACGGGTTAGGTAGGTCCTACCAAACTTGTACGTTAGCAACGATGTGCAGGACCCGAGCCTGGGTGAGGACCAGGACTGGGCTGGATGCCTGCGCCTGCTTGTAAGGGGGAACGGAGGCTGGTTAGATGGTCGGGCGGTCGGATGATCTCGTCGGATAGAGGTTCGGGCAGTCGGATGCTCTCACCCGCGGTCTGGACATGTTGTGCGATCACCAGTGGATCGCTGGGAGCGAGTCCGTGTCGGAGGCCGCGAAAGCGTAAAGGAGCGTGCGTTGCGTTGACCGAAAACGTACAGCTGTACACGAAAGAGGGCAATATCGCTCGCCTCCTCTACGCTGCTTATCAATTATACGACGTACGGATCCTGAGATCAGATGAGCTGGATGCCGCCTCGCGACGTGGATCTAACAGCAGTTCTGTCCTCAATAAACGTGATTCTGTGCTCACTGGCATTGTGGTGTGGTGTGGTGTCTCATTCCGCATAGGGTGAAAAGAATTACAGCTCACACAGTTCAGAACATCTATCCATGTCTATGTATTCTTTGCCACTGCACACTGATGATGTTTCTCAGCTTTTACTTCTACCTATTGTATTCAACTGCAACATTGTGCAAACAAAATAAAAATGAGACTTTGCTTCATGCACTCGTGATTCTGTCCTCACTGGCAATGTGGTGTGGTGTGGTGTCTACGGTGTCTCATTCTGCATGGGGTAAAAAGAAAGAAAAAAAAAGAATTACAGCTCACACGGTTTTCATTCATCGTTCACTCATTTTTTGTTTTTAATTTCATTTCATCATTTTATTCTATGTCATACAACACAATGGTACTAGCTCTCATTCTCCTCTTGTCTGCATTTCGCCAGCGACTGACAGATGCCCGTGAGCCCAATGAACTGCTTCACCGCATCGTTGTGCACTTTGGCCATGTCTTGGTCGGGTACAAAATGCACTTGACCCATGTGCGTATGCACACGGTTCATCACGTGCAGAGAAGCGCTGCTGGCCAGCGAATACGAGCCGACGAGCAAGCCCATCGCCATGGCTCGAAGCACGTCTGCGGACTCGTCGGGTTACGCGCTGTGAGCCAAATGCAAATTGATCTGCGTCTCTGGAAACACGTGTCCGCTCGAGCTCAGGTGCACCCGGACCTCGTGAGGTCTAAGCACCAGGAGGGAGTCCAAGGTGTTCTTGTCTAACTTCTTGCACAGGGGACACGTTTGGGCGCTATTGCCCGCTTGTCGCACATCTTTTATCCACGGGTGACTTTCCGCGACGTTCCTCATGTACAGCATGGGATATTTTTTTTTGCAAGAAGCGATCTTCGAGCCCGGGTTCCGAGTCGCCTCGGTCTTCTTCGCAGCAGTCTTCCGTCGCCTCTGGGAAAACGTGGAACACGGGGTCTGCCGCCATGCTCGCGACAAACCCCTCCTCTCCGCGCTCGCTCCTCAAGGTATCGCGTTGGCGAGGGACCCGAGGGCCGCTCTCCGGGGATCATTACTAACGCGACCCAAACTCCTCCGCGGCCCCGAGGACCGCTTTCTGCGTAAAGCTCGAGCACCCACACGCTTGTCTCGCGAGCCCCGCGCGCACCACTCCACCGGTAACTCCGGAGTCGCTTGGGGGGTCGTCGTCGCCGCCGTAGCCGCAGCCGCAGCAGCTTCTGCCAGCCGTGCCTAGAGAGGAGCCGTTCGTGTCGTCACCTCTCGCCCAGCACGCGCGGCTGTGGTGTGAGATGAACATGCGGGCTCGTCGCAAGGGTCCCGGTGATCTCGCTCCGACATTGCGCCACGCTCCCCCTCTGGAGGACGAAGACCACGGCCACGGCCACCGCCAAGGCCACCGCGACGACTTGATCGGATGCGTGCTGGGTTTTCTGGAGAGCGATCGCAAAACCGTCCGCGGAGGAGTCTTTTTCGAGGGAGGCGCGAACGGCGGACGAGGCCCTGTCTCGCACGGACCTCGGTGCGTGATTCGCACTAGCGCAGAACGCATAATCGTCGTCGCGGACGGATCGCGGTGTAAATGGTGCGAGGGGTCCGCGGGGAAAGTCGCGCCTCGCGAAGATTTCGAGCGAGTCGCCGCCAGGACCTATCTGCGCAGCGTGTTTAACTTGCCTCCCGGCAAGGCGAGCAGATTGGCCGAGCTGCTGAGCGAACTGACACGCGCGCGCAGCGAGCGCGGGGAAAGCGTGAGCGTGTTCGCCGGCCCGCCGCCTTACTGCACGGTCCCCGACGTGAGGCACATCTCGAGCGCGGCGCTGGAATTGCTCTTTGAATTCGACAGAGACTTTGTGTGGGGAGACAATTTGATTTTCAGCACTGAAGCGGAGATTTCGTCATCTTTGAGCACTCATACAAGCGAGCGCTACTCGCCGACGATCCCTAGGCCGTGATCCTGCATCCGTCTTAGGTCGGTGGCGGCGGCAGCGGTGGCGGCGGCGGCAGCGGGGTGCGGACAAAGGGACGGGCGACGATGACGTCCGCAGAGTCGCACGAGTCGGGAGCGTGCGCGCTTTCCGCGAATGGGAAAGGTCCTCTGTTCTGCGTGAAAGAGCAGAACTTGTACGTGAAAACGTCCGCGAGCGACACCTCCAAGCGAGCGGTGCTGAACGCGGCGACCATGACGCTGGTGGATTACGCTGATGCGGACGAGTGTCGAGACGAAGAGCTGCGTTCGGATCCCCAGCTGTTTGTACCCATCTACTGCAGAGAGTGCTACGGCACCAAAGAGGAAGAGTACGAGCGCGCGCTCTCTCCGCTCTCTCCGCTCGGGCGCTCTCGTCGTCGTCTGAAAAAGATACGTATCTCATCGGAGTGTGCTGCGTGTACGGCGGGGGGCCGGACGAAGCCTACCCGAAGTCCAGGCTCGCGTTCGCGTTGGACAACGCTCTATCGTACTCCGGGGCTTGTCACCCGCAGCCCGGGAAGCTAGCTGTGCTGCACGACACCGCTAAAGTGATCGGGCGGGTGGAGTGCTACTGGCACGTGCACAGCAAGTCCATGGAGAAAACCTTCGTGTTCTGTTGCGCATCTTCCGATCGCAGCGCGACATACACGGACCAGCTGCTGGAGCAGCTGACGCGAGACGATGTCGTGAGCATGGCTTTCAGCCTGGGCACGGTCGGAGACAATACACACGGACCGGTCACGGAAGAATGCAGTTTCGTGTCGGTGCCCATGCGACCGGGGTGCTTCTGCGTTGCGGTCGCGGAGCGGGACACGTTCACTCGCACCATGATCAGGATGGGGTTCTGTACAAACAAAGACGCCGCGCTCGAAGCGGGTCTAGGATCTTGGTGTGACCACGACGACAACGATGATGATGATGATGATGATGATGATGATGATGATGATGATGATGATGGAACGACCAAGACCACGACAACACCCTCGTCCCCGGCGAAAAACACGCGCCTTCGGTCGAAAGCAGAAAAGGAGCGGCGCACCAGCAGGGCCCGGTCGGGAGAACGAGGCTCGCCCGGTGAGATTGCACGAGACACGTCAAACGTTGCTGATCGCGATACGTCGCAGACCGGGGTGAAAAGTCAGACCCTCCGGAGCCTATGGCAGGGCAGCCCCGTTAAACCGGACGCGATCCGCAATCGGTGGTGGGTGCCTCAGATCGCGGAGGCGGAGGCCTACGCGGAAGGACGCGCATCAGACGAATCGAGAGATGGGAAAACGGATACGAGCGGTGCCCACGCAGACTTGTCAGAAATCCACACCTCAAGTCAGTCCACGGGCCCGCGTGAAAACGGACCGTATCGCCCGAGTCAAAGTCGTACCCCGGGTACGTCCGCTGTGAAAAAGCAGAAAGGCTCGGAGGAGTGCGCGGTGCGAGCCTTCAAAATGAAAACGGTCAAGTCGGATCACAAGACCGGGTGCAGTCCTCGAGATGCGCTTCTCGGGCATCACAGCAAGCGCAAAAACACTCTGGGCGATCACGCAACACGCAAGGCGCAACAACCAGCTGCTTCGGTGGAGCGCGTTTCGACGCATCTGCACGACGGACAGATCAGCATGGACCTGTGGTAGTAGTACTGTGCCAGTAGTAGTGTACTACTACTACTACTACCACTAGACCAAGCTATGTCTCTGTGACTGTTTTTGTACACATGCCATTGCTGTATTGTATTGTATTGTATTGTATTGCTTGGTATGCAAAACATAACATGCCTCATGTCTCAATCAAATAAATGACCAGTGACCTAGATGGGTACCCCGTGTGTGTGTATATTGTTGTGAACGTAGCGTATTGGAAAAAAGTAGAGACATGGAAAGGGGGACGGGGTAGGACCGCAGATGGTAGTATTTAAACGCCTTCGTGCTGCAGAGCACCACAAAACATTACATTCAGCTGCAAACCCCTATGCCACAAAAAATAAAAAATAAATAAGCATGGCCTTTACTCAGCGAGAGTACGTGTTTACTCACAAGTTGCTTGCGAGCACCAAGGCCTATCAGCCTTTTGCGTTCCAAGTGGATCTGGCGGATCTGATTGCACCCTGGGGGGATTGCAGTCCTATGTTTGTAGTGGACTCAATGATCGTGAAGGCCTACGCGGGAAACGCCAAGACCAAAGCTCCCATCAAGTTTGCTGTACTCAATGCCGACAAGACCAAGTGCCTCACAAACGAACCTTGCAAGCAATCGTCAAAATGGACCGTTGCGCACTCCAAAGAATTACCTCACGTGAAGATCGCGGGCACCGACGAGCTCCCTTTCCATCGGTCGTTTCCCCCGTACGAAGAGGACGGCAAGCTCGCGCTGAGCAACGTTCTTGCGTTTATGACCACCGAGAGTTTTGCTGCAGCGACCGAAGCTAGAGGTGCATTGGAACACCTCAGGTCAGGGCGCGCGGCGCGTACATGGATGTGCGACTGCGAGCGGTGCGGCCTGGAGTTCACAGTTCAGTGTGCGATAGAAGAAGCGGGGCGGCCTGCGTTGCGTCTGCAGTTGTGCGCCGACGGCAATGTCTGCGTACCGCGACGCAAGAACCCTGAAAGAGATGCGAACGTTCACCGAGCACTGATCAGGCTGCTGTGGTGCTCGCAAAGAGATAATCTGGATGTGGTCCATCAAGCGGCGCGGCTCGCGGATACACTGGAGCCAGACCGTCGCCACATGCCTCAATCTGAGCGGTACCTGCACTGTTCGCATCAGCTCATAGCCTTTGTGGCATCGCTGTACGGTACTTTGGCCGAGTACGCGGACAATTACGCTGTCGTGCGAGCGCATGCGCCATATGTCAAAGTGCTGCTTGAAAGTCCCTGCGAAAACATCGGCTACGTGTGCGGGTCTCTCACGCTGACTACACTGAACGGACCTAGCTTGCTGAGTGTACGAAGGAACATGTGCGGAATCGAGGAGTCCGGTGATACGATCGAAAACCGCGGCTCTACGGTTGCTGTGATGAATGCGGTCGCTAACCTGGGATGTGATGCGTTGATCAGAAGCGTACCTATGGACTTTGAAAGTGGTGGTGGTGCTTACGCAGATCGTTCAATAACCGAGTGGTCCAGGAAAGCGGTTCTCTGAAACACAGCTCATTGCTTTCCTGTGACTAACTAACTATGATAACGGTCATGGTTAGGCTATCTTTCTTGCTTTTCTTTTCTTTTGTTTCTGGTTTGTAGTGGTCTGTTGCTGATGATGAGTGTGTTACACAGAAAAGCGCAATGCAATTGTGAGAAATGAAATAAAAAGAAAACCACATTCTGCCCCAGTGTGTTTCAATGCCTTTTTCTTTATTGTTGATCATCAGTACAAATCAAACATTTGGAGGTTGGGGTGAGGTTCAGTGGGGGAAATATACAACTCAAGTATCAAGTAATTATCACATAGTGCGTTCACATGAAAAGACAACTCTGGAAAAAGAAGAGAAAAGAAAGGAAAGGGAATGAATGAAACTATGCATGTGTTTGCTCACGGTCGACAAAAATCGTATCCCACGACAAGACAAAAACCTTACACCTCGAGCCCCCGCAAAAACCTCACGTGCTGCGTTTCCGTAAAGTGCTTCAGGGCGCTCGGGATGTTTTTGTGTATCGGGGCATGGGCTGCCGTGTTCTCTGAGAACATGAACACGCCTCTTGGGTTAAAAGCCACCGTCCATTTCACTATAGTCTGGTCGCGAGTCTCCGGATTCGTGGTGGTGACGAGCACGTAGAAAAGGTGACCACACGTCTGATCCTCATCGCCTGTCAGTTCGAAAGCCAGACCCATCTTGTGCTTTGTTCTGTCGTAGGAACGCCGTTGAGCCAGTCTATTGACCGCATCCGGCCACTTGCGGGAATGCACGGTCTTCAGCGCGTTGGAAATGCAGCTGCTCCTCATCGCCTCAGTCTCAGACGGGTATGCTCCCCACCATGCAAGTCCCAGGCCGTACAGCATTCGAGCAAGCTCCAAGTGCACCTCCATGTCTTTGAAGTAGCTGCTCGTGATGGCTTTTGGACATCGGCGAGAGCAGCAGTCTCTTATTCCCGCAATCGCGCTGTACGATACCTATTATGATGCTGGGATCGTTCACCCATCCGGTTGCCAGCCGATCACACGCAAAGACTCCGCCGCGGTTCAACACAATGTCGCAAGACTCATAACCGGAGCTGGGGTTGCTCATCCACCATATAGTACAAATAGCTCCCATCTTCGTGCCGTCTCTGGGCTCGGAGACTACAATTCCACGGCGCTCAATTATAGCGGCGCTTATGTCGCTCTCCTTTGAGTTTCCCCACCACTTGTCTCCCAGCCACCGCAGACAGGCGTTCCACTTATCCCATGCGCTTTGCCACGATTGAACGAGTGGGTTGTTGAGGCCGGCGGCGACCTTGTCGTTGGTGGCGGAGGCGGCGGCGGAGGCGGCGGCGGCGGCGGCGGAGGCGGCGGCGGAGGCGGCGGAGGCGGCGGAGGCAGCGGCGGAGGCAGCGGCGGAGGCAGCGGCGGAGGCAGCGGCCTCGTCGCTGGCAGCGACCTCGTCACCGTGGCTCACCATCATATCCTCGTCCTCGGATTCATCGGCAGACTCGCTGTCGCTGCCGCTGTCGCTGTCGCTGTCGCTGTCGCCCTCCATCTGCGCTATGAGCGCCATGAGCATAAGATTCCTCTTGCATCTACGGTCATCGCCGTCGTCATCGTCCATATCCTCCTCTTCATCGCCGGAAACCTGTGGCGGGTAGTACAGGCATCTGTGACATTCCTCTTCACCTCCTTGCACAATGTCGTGTTTGCAGAACTCGTAGCATTTTGTGGATTGAGGCACTGTAACGCAATGCACGGCTTCGTAGTAACGACCGTTGGAGCTGAGCTTGAGGTATATGCCTTCTCGTTGAGATCCCTGAAAGACTCCGGGCTCGCTGAGAGGGCCGAAGGGCCGAAAGAGTGTGTCATGTCACCGCAAACAAGCCGCCGTGCATTGAAACGCCCGGCGACGAGTTCGCCCGAGCGCGAACCGACCATTCCTCCGTATTGTTACCTGACTAGGGGACTGAAACCTGACCGATGTCACGTGTGGAACGTTTCTCCGGACGATATCAGGCTGCGGTCCGGAGACAAGGTTTCGGTCGTCATTGTGAGCTGCTCTTTTTCCTGCGCCGGAGCCTACGTCCTGCGAGCGATGCACGACATCACGCTGCCGGGATCTTGGTGTGCGATGCAGGCTCTGGGTCGAGACGTGCGACTGGAGGACGCGAAACAGTCTTCGCGTCAGACTCGGTCCGCCGCCGCGTGGGACGAGGCGGTTCAGCAGACCGTCCTGCTTCGGACGTGCGCCTCAAAAGGGGTCGATTGCGCAGCCTTCCTAGAACGCTGCTGCAACACAGCAGCGAGCTCGGATGAAGAGCTGCGTCTCGGTGAAGCAACGAGGCCTCTGTGAAACGTATGCTCGAGAGAGGGTACGACGTGATGCATCATTACGCGCTGTTTCACCGCGCGCTTAAGCTACACTACTCTGCCTCGAGGGCGCGTGCCGCAGACCCACCGGATCCGGGTGAGTTTCTGAATATCGAGGGCTGCTGTCTGGATCTAAGCGCGGAAGAACATTCCGTCTGCCACGGACTCGACCTGCGTGGACGAGATCGAGGGAGCTTCTCCAGGTGGAGTTTAGCACGGGACTGTGCAGATTTTTGTTGTCTGGATAAAGCGAAGGAAGAAAAGGGAGAAGACGAAGAAGAGGAACGAGAAGAGGAGCAGGAGGAATTGGCGAGGATCTACACCGAGGAGAGCGAGACGCGAACGCGTTTGACTGTGTGAAAACTGACTGTGCTTCGCCTGCGAAACAGAACCGCTCGGTCCACGGGGCAGATGCCACTGCGGCCTGTCGCGAGCTATACTGTGAATTCAACAACCTGAGAGGCACCCTAACTGACGGAACTCAAGCGTTCCCTTATGTGTTTTCGCTACGCGCAGGTGGCAAGGTGACGTTCGACGATCTGATCGAGTACTGCGTAAACCGAAACGCCGGGTCCCGGGGACCCTTGCCTGCTCGCGCTTCGTGGGGCGCGGTGAATCCTGTGTTGCTGATGGAAGACTCCGCGGATCCCGTGACCAAGAAGGTCACGCGAAGATACGCGGTCACCTCGCGCGGATACCTGAGCGCATTCGTCCCTCCGGCCTCGCCTTGCTACAACGAAGTGTTTCTGCCGCAAAGGCCCGTGAGCAGACTAAACCTGGACTTGGATCTCAAGTGCTGCAGAGAATGCAGCGCGAGGTATTCCGCGAGCGCGACCGCACAGACCAAGGTCAAGATTGCAGAGGTTCTCGTCGCCAGCCTTACGGCCGCCCTGGTGGAAGCCTTGCTCGTGTTGGCGAAGGTAAAGAAGAGCGAACTGGAGGAGACGATCGATCTCGGAGATCTACGAGCTACCCTCGGGAAGATCGGAGTCTATCAGAGGGATGTGAAAGCTGCGGAAAGGGAGGACGAGAGTGTCCCCGGGTCCAAGTTGAGTTATAGGTTGCTCTGGTATCTGCCCGCGGAGCTGTGTGGTGTCGGTATACAGACGTACGCGCCTCTCCTGCGAGAGTTGGAGACCGCGTCCACGGCGTACGCTCTGCTTTCATACCCGGCCGATGCGGCAAGCTGCAGCATATGCCAGTTCAGAGGGAACCGCGTGGGACACGGAAGTTCGTCACGCGAGGTCTCTGGCTCCTCTGCGCGCCTGAGGTTCAGGGGGCGAGATTTGTCCAGGCGCTCGGCTGTGGACAGAGGTCCGTACTGTGTGAGAAAATGCGTGCGGCTTCCCAACTGCCGAAAGCGCGACTCGGTCTTCGAGTACGTGGGCACGTTCAACGGACCGGAGGACGTGGAAGACCCGCTGCTGGAAAGGCCGAGCTCCCTAGCCGTGGGGCTGTCTTCAAATCCCATGTCGACAGACGTGACCTTTTTGGGTGGTCGATTCGCACGCGTGCTCGAGGCGCTGAGCCTCGGCACTGTGACGTTCAGCGGAGACTCCTCGCTGTCGCACGGGAAAGCGCTCTTGCCCGACAGTGCGCGTGTGGACAGCGAGGCTCTGAGGCTGGCTGATCTGTGGGGCGTCTCGGTGACAGTGAGCAAGAGCGGCTCGGGACTAACTTGCGTGCGGGCCAACGAAAGATCCGAGACCTACCCTTGCCCCGTGCACAAGAGAGTACATTCCAAGAGCATGCTATGCGCGCTGGTGTTTGCGAGCCACACCAGCGCAAAGTGTTTTGTGACGTGACAGTCTCTTAGGGTCTGTAGTGGGGACTTGGACTTTGTGATTTGTGATTTGTATACTGCGGACTTTGTGATTTGTGATTTGTATACTGCACCTTGTATCATTGTGTTGTGCAAAATAAACAGTGATGAGACCCCAGGCTTCGTGTGCCAAGCTCAGATAATGAAAGTGCAAAGGCATACACGTACATGATTGTTTCGTAAAATAAAATAAAATGGTTTTGACTGGAAATGACTGGAACCGTGTGTGAGCTGCAATCTTTTTACCGTAGGCAAAATGAAAAATACACGAGACACCACACCACAATGCCAGTGAGGACGGACTCATGTTTAATGAGGACGGAACACTCTGGTACGTCGCCGTTCCGAGGCAGTGTGTGCATGAAGCGAAGTCCTTTTCATTTAAAAAAAAAAACATACAAATGAAGGACACACACACACGCTCACAGTAAAGTACAAAGTATTATTAAGAAAGGTCAGACAAGTTGTGAAAAAGAAAAGGCATTCAGTCTATGTCAGTTCAGTTCACGTCTGCGTGTCTTCCACCGGATAGGATGGCAGATGCCACGGTCTTGTGTTGCTTGGCAGACATGGGGATGGGAGACCTACGCGGCGCATTTGACGCCATGAGCTTTATCGAGTTCATCCGCATGCCCAGAGAGCGATACGAACTCTTCGGACCTAAGTTTGCCGAAGCTTATTCCGGGTTGTTGGCGAGGGTGTCCGACCTGTGCGGAGCGGCCTTCCTTCCACGTTGCGACGCGTATCGCGAGGGTCCTTCCGTTTCTGCGAGCTCACGTGGAACCGCACAAGCTATCGCCGATGTCGTAGGAAGCCGAGGGGGGTCTCTTCTTCAACCGTTCGCTCGTCACGAGGAGCGCGTGCAATGTAGCGATCGTCCAGCGCGAACCGGTGGGGGCGGTCGGAGAGCGCTTGGGGCCGATGAGCAACCTCGAGACAGACCACGAGGAAAGGAGAAGGGAGAAGAAGAAGATCGCGCTCTACCCCGGGCTCCCCACGGGGCACGGCACTCTCGGCCCCTGAGTTTCGATGGCGCTCGGCGGGGGGCCGCTCCCGTTCCCACCGCTCACGTAAAAGGAGTGCGCAAACGCATCGCGGAAACGGACACTGGCGACCCGGCGGTCCGCCGAGCGGGAACGCTCGCAGCGCAGCAACTGCGTGAAATCGACTACGCGAAGGAAGAGGGGTGCCGTGCCGGTTGTGCGAAGGGTGCGACGTTGCAGTGTGTATGGGGAAGACGTGGACCCGGAACAGGAGTGCGCTCAACTGTTCTGCGGCCATTTGCCCGGCACTTGTGATAAAAGCATTGCACCCGATCGCTTGTTGGGTTGAGTTGTGATGTTATGTGTGGTGTACGTTGCGATGACAAGAAATAAACGTGAAACCTCAGCCTCCTTTCTCGTGGCATTTTTTATTTGGTGTTTGACAAAAAGGAATAAGAAACACACGGTTACAATCACAAAAAGACAGCTCTGGAAAAGAAGAGAAAAGAAAAGATATGAATGAAACCAATCCTTATACCTCCTCATCACATTTGCTTACACATGTACAAATCCGCAGCCGCACGTCGCGGCGCCCACGGAACTCTCGTACCCCACACGATCAGATCCCTGCTTCAGTGCGACCTACGGAGCTTCGCTCACAGGAGCGTCGCTGCACCCGGCCAGAGTTTCTCACTGTGTGGTTTGTGATGTTGTGCGTGCTGTACGTTGCGACGACACGAAATAAACATGAAACCTCAGCCTCTTTTCTCGTGGCATTTTTTTTTTATTTGGTGTTTGACAAAAAAGAATAAGAAACGCACGGTTACAATCATGCATGATCGATCAGAACACACACATCTCACAGCAATAATATTTTAAGAAGATATCAGTTTTCGTCTTATGGTAGACTTGCATTTCCATCCGATGGCCCTATTAGTCTGCGATTTCTGTGGCGCGTGGGCCAGCTTGGATTTCTCCATCCTTGTCATCTTTCGATGCAAAGGGGAAGCGGAACCTGCGGTCCCTTGTGCCGACACAACGTCAGGCAGCGTCAGCCCTCCGCGCACGAGCCCAACGGCTTCACGCTCATCTCCAGGGTCCCGCTCCGCCAGAGACACGGGGGGCGGCGCGAGCGCGTTCGGCTCAAGGAGCTCGAGGTAGCTTCCGTCGCCGGTCTGCGTCGCTCTGCTGGAAGTTGCGCACTCGATGCCAGAGCGCACCCTCGACGGAGGTGAGCCTTCCGCGTTGAAACGCGGCCACTCTTCTCCGCGATGCGCTTTCCTAGACCCGGTAGGCCTTGGAGGAGGTGGTACGCGGCCAGGCCGCCTGCTCCGTTGTTGCGCAGAAGGCAGATTGCAGACCGCAATGAATGGCTCGCAGAGCTTTAGGCGATTCTGCCGTGCTCTGAGGCGCCTTCTCGCCTGCCTCTGAGCACGCCCTCCGAGGAATTGTTGACTTTGTCCCATGTCTGATCGGTTGCACTTGAACTGTGCCGAATCTCCCTATAGCGACTCAAGTTCTCTCGAATTGCGGGAGATTCTGCCGTGGCACCGAATGAACATAACAATATGCAACTGCCACTTCAAAGGAAGAGATGCACAATACAAAGGGGAGTGTGCGTGGTCGGATGCGGCTGCAGAGATGGCTCTGTGAGACAGACGGTGGGATGAACAGAAAATGAAACAAAATAAAAGGCCGTGTAGTTGGTTGCAAATGGTCAGACAGACTATGTCAAGATCAGTCGGAGTAGACCGGTAAGAGCAGCTAAGAGCAGGATATGCCCCAGCGAGAGTATTAATACGAGCGGGAGCTCCCTCTCTCTCAAATTCACCAAACCCTATGAGGAGGAAGAATACCCTTATTGAGTATCATGAATCAGCAGGTGCCATGGTGGTGGGTAGACGAAGACCCCTGGATCAAGTACACTTGGCTAGCCTCGCCGGTGATGCTCACTTTTGGCCTGGTGTTTGGGTTGGCTCTGGCTGTGATCATGTTTCATCGTAAGCGCTCTCCAAACAAAGGGAAAGGGTCCTACCGGCCCAACAACAGTGTGTACAGAGACACCACAGAGCCCCTAATTGCGACTCCCTCTCCTCCAGAAAGAGAGGCTCGAGGTCAAGACAATAAAGACTCAACCAAAAGATTTGGGTCTGAGTTAATTCGATGGGATTCGGACCAGGTGTGCTCGATCCAGCCCGAGACTCCGTCTGTGATGTGAGCTGCTTAGGGGCAGGGGATGGTGGTGACTGCCAGGTAAAAGAGCCCTTATTTCCTTCCTCCTCGTGTGTGTGGACTGAAATTGCTGACAAAAATGCTTTGTTTACTAATCTGTGCATTTTCTACCTTTTTAGGCATTCGCACGGCCTAAGTGATCCCTTGCCACCAGTAATAACTGAAAAAGAAATGTGCCTTTTACCCCTTATGTACTCAAGTAAAGCAATAACATGTCATGCATGTAATGTGAAGTTTAAAAATCAAATAAAGCAATGAGACAAGAAAAAAAGAGTTGAGTACTGTTTTATTTATTTTTTGACTGAACCACTTACACGGGAACAGCGGGAATTGTACGATACAGCCTCTTGTTATGATACAGCTTCTCCTGTCTGTCCCAGAAGATGCACAGCAGACACAGAATATTCACAACTCCAATAGTCAGAATCAAGAGGACCATGGCAGCCCACATCCTTTGACACTGTCCATTGACGCTCAGGCTGCTGGCCAGGTCGTAGAGCGTACTGTTGGAAGGGAGACCCGCTGCCAATTGTGACATGGTTGTAAGAAGCGTTATGCGGTAGCGACAGGGCACAGTTTCAGCATCACACTCAATGCCTTCTTTGCAGCTTCTTCTTTGGCAGCTTTTTTGCACTTCCCGGTCCCTGGAAAGACAAAAGGCAAAGCGCGTTAGCGCGTGTAGTCTTTTAAGCCGTAGTACATAGTTGCCCCTTTAAAGCGTGCGGTCTCGATGCGTGCAGGTGACTGTTGTCCTAAACACGTACCAGCGACGTTCAGAGAGTTTACTCCTTCCACCAAATTCGCAGTCACGGTACAAAGGACCATAAACACCTGACCCAGGGACAGTTCGTGATCCGCATAGCAAGGCAAAGACCACTTGTGCTTCTGACACAGCTCCTGAAAGGCACAAGGGGATGAGAACAAAAAAAAGCACACAAGTGACAGCAACCCCCCTATCAGACTATCCAATTTTAATTTTAATATTTTAGTCTGCTAGATTGATACCAGGTACCTGTAATTCTGAAATACAACTCCCTCTTGCAGCTTCGGGCTCTGAACACACTTCTGCGTTCGATAGCTCCGGGCGTAGTAGCGCTAATACACATT
>JAGFBZ010002850.1:0-19452 GCA_018398805.1 Hirundichthys speculiger
GTAGAGGAACACTGGGACCAGCTGAGGTCCTGGAGACTCCCAGACCTCTGTTAGAGGGAACACTGGGACCAGCTGAGGTCCCTGGAGACTCCCAGACCTCTGTTAGAGGGAACACTGGGACCAGCTGAGGTCCCGGAGACTCCCAGACCTCTGTTGGAGGGAACACTGGGACCAGCTGAGGTCCAGGAGACTGCCAGACCTCTTTTGGAGGCAACACTGGGACCAACTGAGGTCCCGGAGACTCCCAGACCTCTGTTGGAGGGAACACTGGGACCAGCTGAGGTCCTGGAGACTCCCAGACCTCTGTTGGAGGAAACACTGGGACCAGCTGAGGTCCCGGAGACTGCCAGACCTCTTTTGAAGGCAACACTGGGACCAACTGAGGTCCCGGAGACTACCAGACCTCTGTTAGAGGGAACACTGGGACCAGCTGAGGTCCAGGAGACTGCCAGTCCTCTGTTGGAGCCAACACTGGGACCAGCTGAGGTCCTAGAGACTCCCAGACCTCTGTTAGAGGGAACACTGGGACCAGCTGTGGTCCCGGAGACTCCCAGACCTCTTTTAGAGGGAACACTGGGACCAGCTGAGGTCCGGGAGACTCTCAGACCTCTGTTAGAGGGAACACTGGGACCAGCTGAGGTCCCGGAGACTCCCAGACCTCTGTTAGAGGGAACACTGGGACCCGCTGTGGTCCCGGAGACTCCCAGACCTCTGTTGGAGGGAACACTGGGACCAGCTGAGGTCCTGGAGACTCCGAGACCTCTGGTAGAGGAAATATTGAGACCAGCTGAGGTCCTGGAGACTCCCAGACCTCTGGTAGAGGTAGTACTGGGACCAGCTGAGGTCCTGGAGACTCACAGACCTCTGGTAGAGGGAACACTGGGACCAGCTGAGGTCCTGGAGACACCCAGACCTCTGGTAGAGGGAACACTGGGACCAGCTGAGGTCCTGGAGACTCCCAGACCTCTGGTAGAGGGAACACTGGGACCAGCTGAGGTCCTGGAGACTCCCAGACCTCTGGTAGAGGTAGCACTGGGACCAGCTGAGGTCCTGGAGACTCCCAGACCTCTGGTAGAGGGAACACTGGGACCAGCTGAGGTCCTGGAGACACCCAGACCTCTGTTAGAGGGAACACTGGGACCAGCTGAGGTCCTGGAAACTCCCAGACCTCTGTTAAAGGGAACACTGGGACCAGCTGAGGTCCCGGAGACTCCCAGACCTCTGTTAGAGGGAACACTGGGACCAGCTGAGGTCCCGGAGACTCCCAGACCTCTGGTAGAGGGAACACTGGGACCAGCAGCTGAGGTCCTGGAGACTCCCAGACCTCTGTTAGAGGGAACACTGGGACCAGCTGAGGTCCTGGAGACTCCCAGACCTCTGGTAGAGGGAACACTGGGACCAGCTGAGGTCCTGGAGACACCCAGACCTCTTGTAGAGGGAACTCTGGGACCAGCTGAGGTCCTGGAGCCACCCAGACCTCTGGTAGAGGGAACACTGGGACCAGCTGAGGTCCTGGAGACTCCCAGACCTCTGTTAGAGGGAACACTGGGACCAGCTGAGGTCCTGGAGACTCCCAGACCTCTGGTAGAGGGAACACCGGGACCATCTGAGGTCCTGGAGACTCCCAGACCTCTGTTAGAGGGAACACTGGGAACAGCTGAGGTCCCGGAGACTCCCAGACCTCTGTTGGAGGGAACACTGGGACCAGCTGAGGTCCCGGAGACTCCCAGACCTCTGTTGGAGGGAACACTTGGACCAGCTGAGGTCCTGGAGTCTCCCAGACCTCTGTTGGAGGGAACACTGGGACCAACTGAGCTCCTGGAGACTCCGAGACCTCTGGTAGAGGAAATATTGAGTACAGCTGAGGTCCTGGAGACTCCCAGACCTCTGGTAGAGGTAGTACTGGGACCAGCTGAGGTCCTGGAGACTCCCAGACCTCTGGTAGAGGGAACACTGGGACCAGCTGAGGTCCTGGAGACTCCCAGACCTCTGGTAGAGGGAACACTGGGACCAGCTGAGGTCCTGGAGACTCCCAGACCTCTGGTAGAGGGAACACTGGGACCAGCTGAGGTCCTGGAGACTCCCAGACCTCTGGTAGAGGGAACACTGGGACCAGCTGAGGTCCTGGAGACTCCCAGACCTCTGTTAGAGGGAACACTGGGACCAGCTGAGGTCCTGGAGACTCCCAGACCTCTGTTAGAGGGAACACTGGGACCAGCTGAGGTCCTGGAGACTCCCAGACCTCTGGTAGAGGGAAACACTGGGACCAGCTGAGGTCCTGGAGACTCCCAGACCTCTGGTAGAGGGAACACTGGGACCAGCTGAGGTCCTGGAGACTCCCAGACCTCTGGTAGAGGGAACACTGGGACCAGCTGAGGTCCTGGAGACACCCAGACCTCTGGTAGAGGGAACACTGGGACCAGCTGAGGTCCTGGAGACTCCCAGACCTCTGGTAGAGGGAACACTGGGACCAGCTGAGGTCCTGGAGACTCCCAGACCTCTGTTAGAGGGAACACTGGGACCAGCTGAGGTCCTGGAGACTCCCAGACCTCTGTTAGAGGGAACACTGGGACCAGCTGAGGTCCCGGAGACTCCCAGACCTCTGTTGGAGGGAACACTGGGACCAGCTGAGGTCCTGGAGACTCCCAGACCTCTGTTGGAGGGAACACTGGGACCAGCTGAGGTCCTGGAGACTCCCAGACCTCTGTTGGAGGGAACACTGGGACCAGCTGAGGTCCTGGAGACTCCCAGACCTCTGGTAGAGGGAACACTGGGACCAGCTGAGGTCCTGGAGACACCCAGACCTCTGTAGAGGGAACACTGGGACCAACTGAGCTCCTGGAGACTCCGAGACCTCTGGTAGAGGAAATATTGAGACCAGCTGAGGTCCTGGAGACTCCCAGACCTCTGGTAGAGGTAGTACTGGGACCAGCTGAGGTCCTGGAGACTCCCAGACCTCTGGTAGAGGGAACACTGGGACCAGCTGAGGTCCTGGAGACACCCAGACCTCTGGTAGAGGGAACACTGGGACCAGCTGAGGTCCTGGAGACTCCCAGACCTCTGGTAGAGGGAACACTGGGACCAGCTGAGGTCCTGGAGACTCCCAGACCTCTGTTAGAGGGAACACTGGGACCAGCTGAGGTCCTGGAGACACCCAGACCTCTGGTAGAGGGGAACACTGGGACCAGCTGAGGTCCTGGAGACTCCCAGACCTCTGTTAGAGGGAACACTGGGACCAGCTGAGGTCCTGGAGACTCCCAGACCTCTGTTAGAGGGAACACTGGGACCAGCTGAGGTCCTGGAGACTCCCAGACCTCTGGTAGAGGGAACACTGGGACCAGCTGAGGTCCTGGAGACTCCCAGACCTCTGGTAGAGGGAACACTGGGACCAGCTGAGGTCCTGGAGACTCCCAGACCTCTGGTAGAGGGAACACTGGGACCAGCTGAGGTCCTGGAGACTCCCAGACCTCTGTTAGAGGGAACACTGGGACCAGCTGAGGTCCCGGAGACTCCCAGACCTCTGTTAGAGGGAACACTGGGACCAGCTGAGGTCCCGGAGACTCCCAGACCTCTGTTGGAGGGAACACTGGGACCAGCTGAGGTCCTGGAGACTCCCAGACCTCTGTTAGAGGGAACACTGGGACCAGCTGAGGTCCTGGAGACTCCCAGACCTCTGGTAGAGGGAACACTGGGACCAGCTGAGGTCCTGGAGACTCCCAGACCTCTGGTAGAGGGAACACTGGGACCAGCTGAGGTCCTGGAGACTCCCAGACCTCTGGTAGAGGGAACACTGGGACCAGCTGAGGTCCTGGAGACTCCCAGACCTCTGGTAGAGGGAACACTGGGACCAGCTGAGGTCCTGGAGACTCCCAGACCTCTGGTAGAGGGAACACTGGGACCAGCTGAGGTCCTGGAGACTCCCAGACCTCTGGTAGAGGGAACACTGGGACCAGCTGAGGTCCTGGAGACTCCCAGACCTCTGTTAGAGGGAACACTGGGAACAGCTGAGGTCCCGGAGACTCCCAGACCTCTGTTGGAGGGAACACTGGGACCAGCTGAGGTCCCGGAGACTCCCAGACCTCTGTTGGAGGGAACACTGGGACCAGCTGAGGTCCAGGAGACTGCCAGACCTCTTTTGGAGGCAACACTGGGACCAGCTGAGGTCCCGGAGACTCCCAGACCTCTGTTGGAGGGAACACTGGGACCAGCTGAGGTCCTGGAGACTCCCAGACCTCTGTTGGGAGGAACACTGGGACCAGCTGAGGTCCCGGAGACTGCCCAGACCTCTTTTGAAGGGAACACTGGGACCAGCTGAGGTCCCGGAGACTCCCAGACCTCTGTTAGAGGGAACACTGGGACCAGCTGAGGTCCCGGAGACTCCCCAGACCTCTGTTGGAGGGAACACTGGGACCAGCAGCTGAGGTCCTGGAGACTCCCAGACCTCTGGTAGAGGAAATACTGAGGACCAGCTGAGGTCCTGGAGACTCCCAGACCTCTGGTAGAGGTAGTACTGGGACCAGCTGAGGTCCTGGAGACTCCCAGACCTCTGGTAGAGGGAACACTGGGACCAGCTGAGGTCCTGGAGACACCCCAGACCTCTGGTAGAGGGAACACTGGGACCAGCTGAGGTCCTGGAGACTCCCAGACCTCTGGTAGAGGGAACACTGGGACCAGCTGAGGTCCTGGAGACTCCCAGACCTCTGGTAGAGGGAACTGGGACCAGCTGAGGTCCTGGAGACTCCCAGACCTCTGGTAGAGGGAACACTGGGACCAGCTGAGGTCCTGGAGACTCCCAGACCTCTGTTAGAGGGAACACTGGGACCAGCTGAGGTCCTGGAGACTCCCAGACCTCTGTTAGAGGGAACACTGGGACCAGCTGAGGTCCTGGAGACTCCCCCAGACCTCTGTTAGAGGGAACACTGGGACCAGCTGAGGTCCCGGAGACTCCCAGACCTCTGTTAGAGGGAACACTGGGACCAGCTGAGGTCCTGGAGACTCCCAGACCTCTGTTGAGGGAACACTGGGACCAGCTGAGGTCCTGGAGACTCCCAGACCTCTGGTAGAGGGAACACTGGGACCAGCTGAGGTCCTGGAGACTCCCAGACCTCTGGTAGAGGGAACACTGGGACCAGCTGAGGTCCTGGAGCCACCCAGACCTCTGTAGAGGGAACACTGGGACCAGCTGAGGTCCTGGAGACTCCCAGACCTCTGTTAGAGGGAACACTGGGACCAGCTGAGGTCCTGGAGACTCCCAGACCTCTGGTAGAGGGAACACTGGGACCAGCTGAGGTCCTGGAGACTCCCAGACCTCTGTTAGAGGGAACACTGGGACCAGCTGAGGTCCCGGAGACTCCCAGACCTCTGTTGGAGGGAACACTGGGACCAGCTGAGGTCCCGGAGACTCCCAGACCTCTGTTGGAGGGAACACTGGGACCAGCTGAGGTCCTGGAGTCTCCCAGACCTCTGTTGGAGGGAACACTGGGACCAACTGAGCTCCTGGAGACTCCGAGACCTCTGGTAGAGGAAATATTGAGACCAGCTGAGGTCCTGGAGACTCCCAGACCTCTGGTAGAGGTAGTACTGGGACCAGCTGAGGTCCTGGAGACTCCCAGACCTCTGGTAGAGGGAACACTGGGACCAGCTGAGGTCCTGGAGACTCCCAGACCTCTGGTAGAGGGAACACTGGGACCAGCTGAGGTCCTGGAGACTCCCAGACCTCTGGTAGAGGGAACACTGGGACCAGCTGAGGTCCTGGAGACTCCCAGACCTCTGGTAGAGGGAACACTGGGACCAGCTGAGGTCCTGGAGACTCCCAGACCTCTGGTAGAGGGAACACTGGGACCAGCTGAGGTCCTGGAGACTCCCAGACCTCTGGTAGAGGGAACACTGGGACCAGCTGAGGTCCTGGAGACTCCCAGACCTCTGGTAGAGGGAACACTGGGACCAGCTGAGGTCCTGGAGACTCCCAGACCTCTGGTAGAGGGAACACTGGGACCAGCTGAGGTCCTGGAGACTCCCAGACCTCTGGTAGAGGGAACACTGGGACCAGCTGAGGTCCTGGAGACTCCCAGACCTCTGTAGAGGGAACACTGGGACCAGCTGAGGTCCTGGAGACTCCCAGACCTCTGTTAGAGGGAACACTGGGACCAGCTGAGGTCCTGGAGACTCCCAGACCTCTGGTAGAGGGAACACTGGGACCAGCTGAGGTCCTGGAGACTCCCAGACCTCTGTTAGAGGGAACACTGGGACCAGCTGAGGTCCTGGAGACTCCCAGACCTCTTTTGGGAGGCAACACTGGGACCAACTGAGGTCCTGGAGACTCCCAGACCTCTGTTAGAGGGAACACTGGGACCAGCTGAGGTCCCGGAGACTCCAGACCTCTGTTGGAGGGAACACTGGGACCAGCTGAGGTCCTAGAGACTCCCAGACCTCTGTTAGAGGGAACACTGGGACCAGCTGAGGTCCTGGAGACTCCCAGACCTCTGTTTAGAGGGAACACTGGGACCAGCTGAGGTCCTGGAGACTCCCAGACCTCTGTTAGAGGGAACACTGGGACCAGCTGAGGTCCTGGAGACTCCCAGACCTCTGGTAGAGGGAACACTGGGACCAGCTGAGGTCCTGGAGACTCCCAGACCTCTGAGGGAACTCTGGGACCAGCTGAGGTCCTGGAGCCACCCAGACCTCTGGTAGAGGGAACACTGGGACCAGCTGAGGTCCTGGAGACTCCCAGACCTCTGGTAGAGGGAACACTGGGACCAGCTGAGGTCCTGGAGACTCCCAGACCTCTGGTAGAGGGAACACTGGGACCAGCTGAGGTCCTGGAGACTCCCAGACCTCTGTTAGAGGGAACACTGGGACCAGCTGAGGTCCTGGAGACTCCCAGACCTCTGTTAGAGGGAACACTGGGACCAGCTGAGGTCCTGGAGACTCCCAGACCTCTGTTGGAGGGAACACTGGGACCAGCTGAGGTCCTGGAGACTCCAGACCTCTTTTGGAGGCCACTGGGACCAGCTGAGGTCCCGGAGACTCCCAGACCTCTGTTAGAGGGAACACTGGGACCAGCTGAGGTCCTGGAGACTCCCAGACCTCTGTTGGAGGGAACACTGGGACCAGCTGAGGTCCTGGAGACTCCCAGACCTCTGTTAGAGGGAACACTGGGACCAGCTGAGGTCCTGGAGACTCCCAGACCTCTGTTAGAGGGAACACTGGGACCAGCTGAGGTCCCGGAGACTCCCAGACCTCTGTTGGAGGGAACACTGGGACCAGCTGAGGTCCTGGAGACTCCCAGACCTCTGTTAGAGGGAACACTGGGACCAGCTGAGGTCCTGGAGACTCCCAGACCTCTGTTAGAGGGAACACTGGGACCAGCTGAGGTCCTGGAGACTCCCAGACCTCTGTTAGAGGGAACACTGGGACCAGCTGAGGTCCCTGAGACTCCCAGACCTCTGTTAGAGGGAACACTGGGACCAGCTGAGGTCCCGGAGACTCCCAGACCTCTGTTAGAGGGAACACTGGGACCAGCTGAGGTCCTGGAGACTCCCAGACCTCTGTTAGAGGGAACACTGGGACCAGCTGAGGTCCTGGAGACTCCCAGACCTCTGGTAGAGGGAACACTGGGACCAGCTGAGGTCCTGGAGACTCCCAGACCTCTGGTAGAGGGAACACTGGGACCAGCTGAGGTCCTGGAGACTCCCAGACCTCTGGTAGAGGGAACTCTGGGACCAGCTGAGGTCCTGGAGCCACCCAGACCTCTGGTAGAGGGAACACTGGGACCAGCTGAGGTCCTGGAGACTCCCAGACCTCTGGTAGAGGGAACACTGGGACCAGCTGAGGTCCTGGAGACTCCCAGACCTCTGGTAGAGGGAACACTGGGACCAGCTGAGGTCCTGGAGACTCCCAGACCTCTGTTAGAGGGAACACTGGGACCAGCTGAGGTCCTGGAGACTCCCAGACCTCTGTTGGAGGGAACACTGGGACCAGCTGAGGTCCCGGAGACTCCCAGACCTCTGTTGGAGGGAACACTGGGACCAGCTGAGGTCCTGGAGACTGCCAGACCTCTTTTGGAGGCAACACTGGGACCAACTGAGGTCCCGGAGACTCCCAGACCTCTGTTGGAGGGAACACTGGGACCAGCTGAGGTCCGGGAGACTCCCAGACCTCTGTTGGAGGGAACACTGGGACCAGCTGAGGTCCCGGAGACTGCCAGACCTCTTTTGGAGGCAACACTGGGACCAACTGAGGTCCCGGAGACTCCCAGACCTCTGTTAGAGGGAACACTGGGACCAGCTGAGGTCCCGGAGACTGCCAGACCTCTGTTGGAGGCAAAACTGGGACCAGCTGAGGTCCTAGAGACTCCCAGACCTCTGTTAGAGGGAACACTGGGACCAGCTGAGGTCCTGGAGACTCCCAGACCTCTGTTAGAGGGAACACTGGGACCAGCTGAGGTCCTGGAGACTCCAGACCTCTGTTAGAGGGAACACTGGGACCAGCTGAGGTCCCGGAGACTCCCAGACCTCTGTTAGAGGGAACACTGGGACCAGCTGAGGTCCTGGAGACTCCCAGACCTCTGTTAGAGGGAACACTGGGACCAGCTGAGGTCCCGGAGACTCCCAGACCTCTGTTAGAGGGAACACTGGGACCAGCTGAGGTCCTGGAGACTCCCAGACCTCTGGTAGAGGGAACACTGGGACCAGCTGAGGTCCTGGAGACACCCAGACCTCTGGTAGAGGGAACTGGGACCAGCTGAGGTCCTGGAGACTCCCCAGACCTCTGGTAGAGGGAACACTGGGACCAGCTGAGGTCCTGGGAGACTCCCAGACCTCTGTTAGAGGGAACACTGGGACCAGCTGAGGTCCTGGAGACTCCCAGACCTCTGTTAGAGGGAACACTGGGACCAGCTGAGGTCCTGGAGACTCCCAGACCTCTGTTAGAGGGAACACTGGGACCAGCTGAGGTCCCGGAGACTCCCAGACCTCTGTTAGAGGGAACACTGGGACCAGCTGAGGTCCCGGAGACTCCCAGACCTCTGTTGGAGGGAACACTGGGACCAGCTGAGGTCCTGGAGTCTCCCAGACCTCTGTTGGAGGGAACACTGGGACCAACTGAGCTCCTGGAGACTCCGAGACCTCTGGTAGAGGAAATATTGAGACCAGCTGAGGTCCTGGAGACTCCCAGACCTCTGGTAGAGGTAGTACTGGGACCAACTGAGCTCCTGGAGACTCCGAGACCTCTGGTAGAGGAAATATTGAGACCAGCTGAGGTCCTGGAGACTCCCAGACCTCTGGTAGAGGGAACACTGGGACCAGCTGAGGTCCTGGAGACTCCCAGACCTCTGTTAGAGGGAACACTGGGACCAGCTGAGGTCCTGGAGACTCCCAGACCTCTGTTAGAGGGAACACTGGGACCAGCTGAGGTCCTGGAGACTCCCAGACCTCTGGTAGAGGGAACACTGGGACCAGCTGAGGTCCTGGAGACTCCCAGACCTCTGGTAGAGGGAACACTGGGACCAGCTGAGGTCCTGGAGACTCCCACTCCCTCTGGTAGAGGGAGTACTGGGACCAGCTGAGGTCCTGGAGACTCCCAGACCTCTGGTAGAGGTAGTACTGGGACCAACTGAGCTCCTGGAGACTCCGAGACCTCTGGTAGAGGAAATATTGAGACCAGCTGAGGTCCTGGAGACTCCCAGACCTCTGGTAGAGGGAACACTGGGACCAGCTGAGGTCCTGGAGACACCCAGACCTCTGTTAGAGGGAACACTGGGACCAGCTGAGGTCCTGGAAACTCCCAGACCTCTGTTAAAGGGAACACTGGGACCAGCTGAGGTCCTGGAGACTCCCAGACCTCTGGTAGAGGGAACACTGGGACCAGCTGAGGTCCTGGAGACTCCCACTCCCTCTGGTAGAGGGAGTACTGGGACCAGCTGAGGTCCTGGAGACTCTCAGACCTCTGGTAGAGGGAACACTGGGACCAGCTGAGGTCCTGGAGACTCCCAGACCTCTGGTAGAGGGAACACTGGGACCAGCTGAGGGACTCTGGAGACTGACCTGAGTCCTGGAGACTCCCAGACCTCTGTTAGAGGGAACACTGGGACCAGCTGAGGTCCCGGAGACTCCCAGACCTCTGTTGGAGGGAACACTGGGACCAGCTGAGGTCCCGGAGACTCCCAGACCTCTGTTGGAGGGAACACTGGGACCAGCTGAGGTCCAGGAGACTGCCAGACCTCTTTTGGAGGCAACACTGGGACCAACTGAGGTCCCGGAGACTCCCAGACCTCTGTTGGAGGGAACACTGGGACCAGCTGAGGTCCTGGAGACTCCCAGACCTCTGTTGGAGGAAACACTGGGACCAGCTGAGGTCCCGGAGACTGCCAGACCTCTTTTGAAGGCAACACTGGGACCAACTGAGGTCCCGGAGACTACCAGACCTCTGTTAGAGGGAACACTGGGACCAGCTGAGGTCCAGGAGACTGCCAGACCTCTGTTGGAGGCAACACTGGGACCAGCTGAGGTCCTAGAGACTCCCAGACCTCTGTTAGAGGGAACACTGGGACCAGCTGTGGTCCCGGAGACTCCCAGACCTCTTTTAGAGGGAACACTGGGACCAGCTGAGGTCCGGGAGACTCTCAGACCTCTGTTAGAGGGAACACTGGGACCAGCTGAGGTCCCGGAGACTCCCAGACCTCTGTTAGAGGGAACACTGGGACCAGCTGAGGTCCTAGAGACTCCCAGACCTCTGTTAGAGGGAACACTGGGACCCGCTGTGGTCCCGGAGACTCCCAGACCTCTGTTGGAGGGAACACGGTGACCAGCTGAGGTCCCGGAGACTCCCAGACCTCTGTTGGAGGGAACACTGGGACCAGCTGAGGTCCTGGAGACTCCGAGACCTCTGGTAGAGGAAATATTGAGACCAGCTGAGGTCCTGGAGACTCCCAGACCTCTGGTAGAGGTAGTACTGGGACCAGCTGAGGTCCTGGAGACTCACAGACCTCTGGTAGAGGGAACACTGGGACCAGCTGAGGTCCTGGAGACACCCAGACCTCTGGTAGAGGGAACACTGGGACCAGCTGAGGTCCTGGAAACTCCCAGACCTCTGTTAAAGGGAACACTGGGACCAGCTGAGGTCCCGGAGACTCCCAGACCTCTGTTAGAGGGAACACTGGGACCAGCTGAGGTCCCGGAGACTCCCAGACCTCTGTTGGAGGGAACACTGGGACCAGCTGAGGTCCAGGAGACTGCCAGACCTCTTTTGGAGGCAACACTGGGACCAACTGAGGTCCCGGAGACTCCCAGACCTCTGTTGGAGGGAACACTGGGACCAGCTGAGGTCCTGGAGACTCCCAGACCTCTGTTGGAGGAAACACTGGGACCAGCTGAGGTCCCGGAGACTGCCAGACCTCTTTTGAAGGCAACACTGGGACCAACTGAGGTCCCGGAGACTACCAGACCTCTGTTAGAGGGAACACTGGGACCAGCTGAGGTCCAGGAGACTGCCATTCCTCTGTTGGAGCCAACACTGGGACCAGCTGAGGTCCTAGAGACTCCCAGACCTCTGTTAGAGGGAACACTGGGACCAGCTGTGGTCCCGGAGACTCCCAGACCTCTTTTAGAGGGAACACTGGGACCAGCTGAGGTCCGGGAGACTCTCAGACCTCTGTTAGAGGGAACACTGGGACCAGCTGAGGTCCCGGAGACTCCCAGACCTCTGTTAGAGGGAACACTGGGACCAGCTGAGGTCCTAGAGACTCCCAGACCTCTGTTAGAGGGAACACTGGGACCCGCTGAGGTCCCGGAGACTCCCAGACCTCTGTTGGAGGGAACACTGGGACCAGCTGAGGTCCTGGAGACTCCCAGACCTCTGGTAGAGGAAATATTGAGACCAGCTGAGGTCCTGGAGACTCCCAGACCTCTGGTAGAGGGAACACTGGGACCAGCTGAGGTCCTGGAGACTCCCAGACCTCTGGTAGAGGGAACACTGGGACCAGCTGAGGTCCTGGAGACTCCCAGACCTCTGGTAGAGGGAACACTGGGACCAGCTGAGGTCCTGGAGACTCCCAGACCTCTGGTAGAGGGAACACTGGGACCAGCTGAGGTCCTGGAGACTCCCAGACCTCTGGTAGAGGGAACACTGGGACCAGCTGAGGTCCTGGAGACTCCCAGACCTCTGGTAGAGGGAACTCTGGGACCAGCTGAGGTCCTGGAGCCACCCAGACCTCTGGTAGAGGGAACACTGGGACCAGCTGAGGTATTGGAGACTCCCAGACCTCTGGTAGAGGGAAACACTGGGACCAGCTGAGGTCCTGGAGACTCCCAGACCTCTGTTGGAGGGAAACACTGGGACCAGCTGAGGTCCTGGAGACTCCCAGACCTCTGTTGGAGGGAACACTGGGACCAGCTGAGGTCCCGGAGACTGCCAGACCTCTTTTGGAAGGCAACACTGGGACCAACTGAGGTCCCGGAGACTACCAGACCTCTGTTAGAGGGAACACTGGGACCAGCTGAGGTCCAGGAGACTGCCAGACCTCTGTTGGAGGCAACACTGGGACCAGCTGAGGTCCTAGAGACTCCCAGACCTCTGTTAGAGGGAACACTGGGACCAGCTGTGGTCCCGGAGACTCCCAGACCTCTTTTAGAGGGAACACTGGGACCAGCTGAGGTCCGGGAGACTCTCAGACCTCTGTTAGAGGGAACACTGGGACCAGCTGAGGTCCCGGAGACTCCCAGACCTCTGTTAGAGGGAACACTGGGACCAGCTGAGGTCCTAGAGACTCCCAGACCTCTGTTAGAGGGAACACTGGGACCCGCTGTGGTCCCGGAGACTCCCAGACCTCTGTTGGAGGGAACACTGGGACCAGCTGAGGTCCTGGAGACTCCGAGACCTCTGGTAGAGGAAATATTGAGACCAGCTGAGGTCCTGGAGACTCCCAGACCTCTGGTAGAGGGAAGTACTGGGACCAGCTGAGGTCCTGGAGACTCCAGACCTCTGGTAGAGGGAACACTGGGACCAGCTGAGGTCCTGGAGACTCCCAGACCTCTGGTAGAGGGAACACTGGGACCAGCTGAGGTCCTGGAGACTCCCAGACCTCTGGTAGAGGGAACACTGGGACCAGCTGAGGTCCTGGAGACTCCCAGACCTCTGGTAGAGGGAGTACTGGGACCAGCTGAGGTCCTGGAGACTCCCAGACCTCTGGTAGAGGGAACACTGGGACCAGCTGAGGTCCTGGAGACACCCAGACCTCTGTTAGAGGGAACACTGGGACCAGCTGAGGTCCTGGAGACTCCCAGACCTCTGTTAAAGGGAACACTGGGACCAGCTGAGGTCCCGGAGACTCCCAGACCTCTGTTAGAGGGAACACTGGGACCAGCTGAGGTCCCGGAGACTCCCAGACCTCTGGTAGAGGGAACACTGGGACCAGCTGAGGTCCTGGAGACTCCCAGACCTCTGTTAGAGGGAACACTGGGACCAGCTGAGGTCCTGGAGACTCCCAGACCTCTGGTAGAGGGAACACTGGGACCAGCTGAGGTCCTGGAGACTCCCAGACCTCTGTTAGAGGGAACACTGGGACCAGCTGAGGTCCTGGAGACTCCCAGACCTCTGGTAGAGGGAACACTGGGACCAGCTGAGGTCCTGGAGACTCCCAGACCTCTGTTAGAGGGAACACTGGGAACCAGCTGAGGTCCCGGAGACTCCCAGACCTCTGTTGGAGGGAACACTGGGACCAGCTGAGGTCCCGGAGACTCCCAGACCTCTGTTGGAGGGAACACTTGGGACCAGCTGAGGTCCTGGAGTCTCCCAGACCTCTGTTGGAGGGAACACTGGGACCAACTGAGCTCCTGGAGACTCCGAGACCTCTGGTAGAGGAAATATTGAGTACAGCTGAGGTCCTGGAGACTCCCAGACCTCTGGTAGAGGTAGTACTGGGACCAGCTGAGGTCCTGGAGACTCCCAGACCTCTGGTAGAGGGAAACACTGGGACCAGCTGAGGTCCTGGAGACACCCAGACCTCTGGTAGAGGGAACACTGGGACCAGCTGAGGTCCTGGAGACTCCCAGACCTCTGGTAGAGGGAACACTGGGACCAGCTGAGGTCCTGGAGACTCCCAGACCTCTGGTAGAGGGAAACTCTGGGACCAGCTGAGGTCCTGGAGACACCCAGACCTCTGGTAGAGGGAACACTGGGACCAGCTGAGGTCCTGGAGACTCCCAGACCTCTGGTTAGAGGGAACACTGGGACCAGCTGAGGTCCTGGAGACTCCCAGACCTCTGTAGAGGGAACACTGGGACCAGCTGAGGTCCTGGAGACTCCCAGACCTCTGGTTAGAGGGAACACTGGGACCAGCTGAGGTCCTGGAGACTCCCAGACCTCTGGTAGAGGGAACACTGGGACCAGCTGAGGTCCTGGAGACTCCCAGACCTCTGGTAGAGGGAACACTGGGACCAGCTGAGGTCCTGGAGACTCCACCCAGACCTCTGGTAGAGGGAACACTGGGACCAGCTGAGGTCCTGGAGACTCCCAGACCTCTGTTAGAGGGAACACTGGGACCAGCTGAGGTCCTGGAGACTCCCAGACCTCTGTTAGAGGGAACACTGGGACCAGCTGAGGTCCCGGAGACTCCCAGACCTCTGTTGGAGGGAACACTGGGACCAGCTGAGGTCCCGGAGACTCCCAGACCTCTGTTGGAGGGAACACTGGGACCAGCTGAGGTCCTGGAGTCTCCCAGACCTCTGTTGGAGGGAACACTGGGACCAACTGAGCTCCTGGAGACTCCGAGACCTCTGGTAGAGGAAATATTGAGACCAGCTGACGTCCTGGAGATTCCCAGACCTCTGGTAGAGGTAGTACTGGGACCAGCTGAGGTCCTGGAGACTCCCACACCTCTGGTAGAGGGAACACTGGGACCAGCTGAGGTCCTGGAGACACCCAGACCTCTGGTAGAGGGAACAATGGGACCAGCTGAGGTCCTGGAGACTCCCAGACCTCTGGTAGAGGGAACACTGGGACCAGCTGAGGTCCTGGAGACTCCCAGACCTCTGGTAGAGGGAACTCTGGGACCAGCTGAGGTCCTGGAGACACCCAGACCTCTGGTAGGGGGAACACTGGGACCAGCTGAGGTCCTGGAGACTCCCAGACCTCTGTTAGAGGGAACACTGGGACCAGCTGAGGTCCTGGAAACTCCCAGACCTCTGGTAGAGGAAATATTGAGACCAGCTGAGGTCCTGGAGACTCCCAGACCTCTGGTAGAGGTAGTACTGGGACCAGCTGAGGTCCTGGAGACTCACAGACCTCTGGTAGAGGGAACACTGGGACCAGCTGAGGTCCTGGAGACACCCAGACCTCTGGTAGAGGGAACACTGGGACCAGCTGAGGTCCTGGAAACTCCCAGACCTCTGTTAAAGGGAACACTGGGACCAGCTGAGGTCCCGGAGACTCCCAGACCTCTGTTAGAGGGAACACTGGGACCAGCTGAGGTCCCGGAGACTCCCAGACCTCTGTTGGAGGGAACACTGGGACCAGCTGAGGTCCCGGAGACTGCCAGACCTCTTTTGGAGGCAACACTGGGACCAACTGAGGTCCCGGAGACTACCAGACCTCTGTTAGAGGGAACACTGGGACCAGCTGAGGTCCAGGAGACTGCCAGTCCTCTGTTGGAGCCAACACTGGGACCAGCTGAGGTCCTAGAGACTCCCAGACCTCTGTTAGAGGGAACACTGGGACCAGCTGTGGTCCCGGAGACTCCCAGACCTCTTTTAGAGGGAACACTGGGACCAGCTGAGGTCCGGGAGACTCTCAGACCTCTGTTAGAGGGAACACTGGGACCAGCTGAGGTCCCGGAGACTCCCAGACCTCTGTTAGAGGGAACACTGGGACCCGCTGTGGTCCCGGAGACTCCCAGACCTCTGTTGGAGGGAACACTGGGACCAGCTGAGGTCCTGGAGACTCCGAGACCTCTGGTAGAGGAAATATTGAGACCAGCTGAGGTCCTGGAGACTCCCAGACCTCTGGTAGAGGTAGTACTGGGACCAGCTGAGGTCCTGGAGACTCCCAGACCTCTGGTAGAGGGAACACTGGGACCAGCTGAGGTCCTGGAGACTCCCAGACCTCTGGTAGAGGGAACACTGGGACCAGCTGAGGTCCTGGAGACTCCCAGACCTCTGGTAGAGGTAGTACTGGGACCAGCTGAGGTCCTGGAGACTCCCAGACCTCTGGTAGAGGGAACACTGGGACCAGCTGAGGTCCTGGAGACACCCAGACCTCTGTTAGAGGGAACACTGGGACCAGCTGAGGTCCTGGAAACTCCCAGACCTCTGTTAAAGGGAACACTGGGACCAGCTGAGGTCCCGGAGACTCCCAGACCTCTGTTAGAGGGAACACTGGGACCAGCTGAGGTCCCGGAGACTCCCAGACCTCTGGTAGAGGGAACACTGGGACCAGCTGAGGTCCTGGAGACTCCCAGACCTCTGTTAGAGGGAACACTGGGACCAGCTGAGGTCCTGGAGACTCCCAGACCTCTGGTAGAGGGAACACTGGGACCAGCTGAGGTCCTGGAGACACCCAGACCTCTTGTAGAGGGAACTCTGGGACCAGCTGAGGTCCTGGAGCCACCCAGACCTCTAGTAGAGGGAACACTGGGACCAGCTGAGGTATTGGAGACTCCCAGACCTCTGTTAGAGGGAACACTGGGACCAGCTGAGGTCCTGGAGACTCCCAGACCTCTGGTAGAGGGAACACCGGGACCATCTGAGGTCCTGGAGACTCCCAGACCTCTGTTAGAGGGAACACTGGGAACAGCTGAGGTCCCGGAGACTCCCAGACCTCTGTTGGAGGGAACACTGGGACCAGCTGAGGTCCCGGAGACTCCCAGACCTCTGTTGGAGGGAACACTTGGACCAGCTGAGGTCCTGGAGTCTCCCAGACCTCTGTTGGAGGGAACACTGGGACCAACTGAGCTCCTGGAGACTCCGAGACCTCTGGTAGAGGAAATATTGAGTACAGCTGAGGTCCTGGAGACTCCCAGACCTCTGGTAGAGGTAGTACTGGGACCAGCTGAGGTCCTGGAGACTCCCAGACCTCTGGTAGAGGGAACACTGGGACCAGCTGAGGTCCTGGAGACACCCAGACCTCTGGTAGAGGGAACACTGGGACCAGCTGAGGTCCTGGAGACTCCCAGACCTCTGGTAGAGGGAACACTGGGACCAGCTGAGGTCCTGGAGACTCCAGACCTCTGGTAGAGGGAAGACTCTGGGAGGGACCTGGGACCAGCTGAGGTCCTGGAGACTCCCAGACCTCTGTTAGAGGGAACACTGGGACCAGCTGAGGTCCTGGAGACTCCCAGACCTCTGGTAGAGGGAACACTGGGACCAGCTGAGGTCCTGGAGACTCCCAGACCTCTGGTAGAGGGAACACTGGGACCAGCTGAGGTCCTGGAGACTCCCAGACCTCTGGTAGAGGGAACACTGGGACCAGCTGAGGTCCTGGAGACTCCCAGAGACCTCTGGTAGAGGGAACACTGGGACCAGCTGAGGTCCTGGAGACTCCCAGACCTCTGGTAGAGGGAACACTGGGACCAGCTGAGGTCCTGGAGACTCCCAGACCTCTGGTAGAGGGAACACTGGGACCAGCTGAGGTCCTGGAGACTCCCAGACCTCTGTTAGAGGGAACACTGGGACCAGCTGAGGTCCCGGAGACTCCCAGACCTCTGTTAGAGGGAACACTGGGACCAGCTGAGGTCCCGGAGACTGCCAGACCTCTTTTAGAGGCAACACTGGGACCAACTGAGGTCCCGGAGACTCCCAGACCTCTGTTAGAGGGAACACTGGGACCAGCTGAGGTCCCAGAGACTGCCAGACCTCTGTTGGAGGCAACACTGGGACCAGCCGAGGTCCTAGAGACTCCCAGACCTCTGTTAGAGGGAACACTGGGACCAGCTGAGGTCCTGGAGCCACCCAGACCTCTGGTAGAGGGAACACTGGGACCAGCTGAGGTCCTGGAGACTCCCAGACCTCTGGTAGAGGGAACACTGGGACCAGCTGAGGTCCTGGAGACTCCCAGACCTCTGGTAGAGGGAACACTGGGACCAGCTGAGGTCCTGGAGACTCCCAGACCTCTGGTAGAGGGAACACTGGGACCAGCTGAGGTCCTGGAGACTCCCAGACCTCTGGTAGAGGAGGGGACCACTGACCTGACCAGAGGTCCTGGAGACTCCCAGACCTCTGGTAGAGGGAACACTGGGACCAGCTGAGGTCCTGGAGACTCCCAGACCTCTGTTAGAGGGAACACTGGGACACAGCTGAGGTCCTGGAGACTCCCAGACCTCTGGTTGGAGGGAACACTGGGACCAGCTGAGGTCCTGGAGACTCCCAGACCTCTGTTGGAGGGAACACTGGGACCAGCTGAGGTCCAGGAGACTCCAGACCTCTTTTGGAGGGAACACTGGGACCAGCTGAGGTCCCGGAGACTCCCAGACCTCTGTTAGAGGGAAACACTGGGACCAGCTGAGGTCCCGGAGACTGCCAGACCTCTTTTAGAGGGAACACTGGGACCAGTGAGGTCCTGGAGACTCCCAGACCTCTGTTGGAGGGAACACTGGGACCAGCTGAGGTCCCGGAGACTCCCAGACCTCTGTTGGAGGGAACACTGGGACCAGCTGAGGTCCTGGAGACTCCAGACCTCTGGTAGAGGGAACACTGGGACCAGCTGAGGTCCTGGAGACTCCCAGACCTCTGTTGGTAGAGGGAACACTGGGACCAGCTGAGGTCCTGGAGACTCCCAGACCTCTGTTAGAGGGAACACTGGGAACCAGCTGAGGTCCTGGAGACTCCCAGACCTCTGTTGGAGGGAACACTGGGACCAGCTGAGGTCCCGGAGACTCCCAGACCTCTGTTGGAGGGAACACTGGGACCAGCTGAGGTCCAGGAGACTGGACCAGAGAGGGAACACTGGGACCAACTGAGGTCCTGGAGACTCCCAGACCTCTGTTAGAGGGAACACTGGGACCAGCTGAGGTCCTGGAGACTCCCAGACCTCTGGTAGAGGGAACACTGGGACCAGCTGAGGTCCTGGAGACTCCCAGACCTCTGTTAGAGGGAACACTGGGACCAGCTGAGGTCCTGGAGACTCCCAGACCTCTGTTAGAGGGAACACTGGGACCAGCTGAGGTCCCGGAGACTCCCAGACCTCTGTTGGAGGGAACACTGGGACCAGCTGAGGTCCTGGAGACTCCCAGACCTCTGTTGGAGAGGGAACACTGGGACCAACTGAGCTCCTGGAGACTCCGAGACCTCTGGTAGAGGAAATATTGAGACCAGCTGAGGTCCTGGAGACTCCCAGACCTCTGGTAGAGGTAGTACTGGGACCAGCTGAGGTCCTGGAGACTCCCAGACCTCTGGTAGAGGGAACACTGGGACCAGCTGAGGTCCTGGAGACACCCAGACCTCTGGTAGAGGGAACACTGGGACC
>JAGFBZ010002851.1:0-20961 GCA_018398805.1 Hirundichthys speculiger
GTCTCGCGCGGCGGGCGGGGTGTTTGTGGCTGTGCACTGTGCCCGACAGAGAGAGAGAAGCGCGGTTCGCGAGGCGGCCTAAACCCAGCACTTTCAGTGCGCTTGAGTCTCTAAATCACCAGAAAAAGTTGCTAGATTTGTCGCTAGTCGCTTTCTACAAATTAAGTCGCTAGAGGGGACTGGAAAGTCGCTAAGTTGACAACCCTGCTTGCCCTGTTTGCTCTGCTCAGCTCGGCTGGGCTCACTCGCAAGTCACGTGACGTCGCCAGATCACGTGACAGTAATATCGCGGCCTTTGCGGTTAGAAAATCTCGTTTTATGATATCGCGAGATTATCGCAAATGCAATTAATCGTTCAGCCCTATTATACACCAATACACAGTCCCCAATACATACAGAATTAAATTTAGCTCTGGTAAAACGTGACACAGACCCCTGGGCTGACTGTCCGGACTTTGGTTTGTGTGGGAACACAGATGAAACCTAATCTGGGTGATCCTTCTGGTTGACCTTTCTTCCTGAAAATATATATTTAAAATTTGAAATTTGAGGCTAGATATATTATGGAGTCTCTCGACAGTCACTTGGGTCAGCAGCCCCAGCAGACAGACCTAGCATTTTTTTTAACCAGACCTCAACGATCTATAATGGGGCCTCCCCAAACACGTCAAAATATTAGATCTAAACATAGAAATTAAAAACTAAATATCTTGAAATAACCCGATTTCTTACCTGTTAAAAAGTGTGCTGAACAAACATATGCATAATCTGATTTGGGCACCCATAATTTCCCTGGAGTATCTTTGTCTGCTCTGTTAATAGCGTGCAGCTATTTTTTTCTTCTTTCAGGCTCAGTAGCTTCGCTAGGAATCATATAAAATGACGAATGCGACTGGCGAGCAACATTGTTGGTGCAGTTGAACACACAACAGTTCTTCACCATCTTTCCCCCTATCGTTAACTGCACAAAATCAGAAAGAACAGGCACAAAATGCAAAATGCATCGGCTTTGCTAGTAACAGTGAGCGATTGTTTACCCATAAGTACTGGTTGCTATGGTCCGCGGATGCCAGTGGCCCGGATGTTCGTGGTCGAGAATAGGGGTCGCTATCCTGAGTTCTTTAACTACTCCCTTAAATTGTTACATTTAAGAGTAGATGAGATCTCTCTCCTTAACCCTTTAAGCGCCAAAGTCGCAATATTGCGACAAGCAACATTGCTGAATAAAACAGGCTGTATCTATAAATGTGGTGCCGAATCGTGTCACTACTTTTCACCAGGAGATAGGAGACATGTGTGCCTGTAATCTGAGTAGATTTTTTGGGGGTGGTGCCATTCAAAGTTTCGGAGAAAAATAGTTTGCAAAGTACCCTCCGTCGCAGAGACGGGGCGGCGCAGCGGCGGTAGAAATGCTGAACGGAGCGAGAGCAGAACAGAGCGAAAAAGTATTTTTTTCATTTACTTACGATGCCGAGAGGTCGGTTTACCATACTTAGTCAGTTACTGGCTGACTCCAATTCCGAGGAGGAAAACGTAGAGTTGTTCAATGACGATAAAACTGACATGAGTAGTGACGGCGGGTCAGCGCACCATAGTCCACAACCATCACACAGTATAACAGGTGCTTCACCTCAGTGTGCTTGCAAAAACCAAGCAGAGGACGTGGTCGGGATGTCAGAGGGTCTCATAACACCGCGATTATGCGTGAATGTAGCGGGGATGAAAACAGCCGCGGTTGTGGGGGACGCGGGAGAAGCCGCGGGAGAAAACACACCGGTAATGACGGTGATGGCGTTCACCGCCTCACCACAAATCACGGCAGCAATGATTATATTGGCTGGGAATTCTTGAGAGGAGAGGAAGAATATCTAAAGTGGATCACAAATTTTGATGAGCCTGTTGGTTATTGTGGAGACGATCTGACAAATTTTGAGCCACTTGATTTCATCTCTCTTTTTCTGAATGATGAACTCTGGAGCCTCATCACCCGTGACACATCCGTCAGTGTGGAGTAGGTCTTTGTGCTGTGCCTTGGAATTAAAGATACCACACACTGAAAAACTACAAGCAGTGCCATCTTGATCACTGAAGGTCTTTGAAAAATAATACAATTCCATATGGCCCCCAAACAGTGCCTAAAGATTATACAAATTGGATCAGTGAATTTATTTCTATCAAAAATTTTATTTCATACTGAATATATTTCACATTGACTGTTGAAAGTATTCCCTTATCTCAAACCGCTCAAATTATACCCTTTTTGAAATCTTTATAAGAAAATTGACATTTTCCAATATGGCCGCCACCTGTTGATGTCACAATATGCAAATTAGTCGACAATTTACTTACAGCCCAAATTTTGCTTCAACAATATTTCTCAATTATAGTATGCCCTTATCTCAAACCACTTTCAAATTGCAGCTTTTTGAAATCTTGAAAACAAAAATGGATGTTTTCTATGCCTGCCACCTGGTGATGTCACAATAATCAAATTAGATGACAAATCTACTTCCATCCCAAATTTTGGTTCATACTGAAGATATTTCTCATTGACAGTATGCCTTTATCTCAAACCACTTTAAAGTTATAGCCTTTTGAAACCTTGACATCAAAATAGAACATTTCCCAATTTGGCTGCCACCTTGTGACGTCATAATATGCAAATTATTTGAATAATTTCACTCCTATCACAAACTTTGAGTCATACTGAACAATTGTCTCATTAACAGTATACCTCTATCTCAAACTGCTTTCAAGTTATAGCCTTTTGAAATCTTGATATCAAAATTGAATATTTTCTTGAAAAAACTCCAGCGCCTAAAGGGTTAAAAGGTTTTGGAGCGGCTAAATAAAATATTCCACCCTTTTAGAATATGGATACCGAACACATAAATTAAGCAGATTATCACTACTTGTATACTCAAATAATCACACCAGTTTGGCCAATAATAAACTCAATGTATTATTGAAACTCACAGATAAAAAATAAGGAACAAATCTGTTACTTAAACAAAAATGTTCACATAAATGCATCTGAATTCATCACCAGTTTCCTTCGAATATCACCAAAAAAAAAAAAAAAAACCACTTTTTCTATTCAAATTAATTCAATAATGGGCCCAGAAAATAAACAAAAAATAAAGCTGGCATGAAATAAAATAAAACTAATAAACCCCAGCTCACCGTTGCAGATCTGTTCTGTAGAGCAACACGTCCTCACCCAAGATGGCGCCTCCTCCCTCGCACAGACACTCACAGAATCCAGCGAGATGATCCTCCAAACGCACGACCAGGTGCCTGGCAGTACTCTCCAACCTCCCTGGAACCAAGAGAAGCAAACGCTCCCGCCACACACCTCCAGGTTGACCGGCGACGTCCGTCAGGAAGTTGAGCTGGAACCAGCGGCCTCCGAGTTAACAATCCACATAGAGGATTTTCACAGGCTGCGGCTAGGTTGGGCTAACTTAGCTCGTTACCTTGATAAAACCTATGAAAAGAGTTGTCCACCCTTGTCACGCTCACACACAGTTTCTACAGGTTTTATACGAGTCACTGTCCGTTTCCCGAGCAAACCATATTACTGCAAAACTATTTTATCCTCTGGACCAGCGCCACCTCCGTCTATTGTGTTCTCCCGACGTCTAGCTCCTGCCGCGCTCTCTCCTTCACTTCCGGTTCGCCTCCTTACGTCACTTCCTGCTCAGGCTAGACCTCTCTCACTTCCGGTGAATCATTGGATAGGAATAACAAAAATAAAAGATTTACATACAAAACATACTTACAAAATCACAAATAAAATTTAGTTTAAAACAAAACATTTTATAAAGAACATCAACACACTGTTAAGCTTTATTTGCTTGCAAAATTTATTAAACAAATATCTATAAATCTTCATAGGGCTACACAAAATTAAGTGAATCATGGAAGATCATTCATCTGTGAAAAACCTCATTCTGCATGTGGGAGCTGATGATGTCATGAAGCAACAATCTGAGATACTGAAACAGGACTTTTGTACGAAAGTGTGACTAGATCACTGATTATAAGAGCTGTGCCCTCGGCAGGCCGCTAGAGGCACTTTCACTTTAAGTAATTATTAGACGGGCTTAGACCAAGACAACAGCTGCTCCAAGACAACAGCTGCTCCAAGACAACAGCTGCTCCAAGACAACAGCTGCTCTGCCTGACCGTGTTTACTGAGTGTGACAGTGCTCAGTAATGTCAAAAGGGAAAGACATGAGTACTATTAGAAATTGTGGCATCGTCTGTGGGCCATTTCTAAAGCCTTGAAATGTTTATTGACCAGTTGATGGGTTGATGATTGAGGCCTTTTCTCCTGTGGTGATATCCTGAGGTTTTTCTCCTTTGTGGATATTCTTCATGTGATGTCACAGATGTAAGGATTTTGTTATGTATGAATGAACTGATGATGTTGAAAATCACTGAGCTGACTGAAGCTCCTCCCACATTGGTCACAAATGTAAAGATTTTCAGTGATGTGGACCTTCATATGATCCCTTAGGCCAGTGGGTTGTCTGAAGCTCCTCCCACATTGGTCACAGGTGTGAGCCTTTTCTCCTGTGTGGATAAGTTGGTGGCTTTTCAAATTACTGAGTTGTCTGAAGCTCCTCCCACACTGGCCACAGATGAAAGGCTTTTGTCCTGTGTGGATAAGTTGGTGGTATTTCAAATCACTGAGTCGGCTGAAGCTCCTCCCACATTGGTCACAGGTGTGAGCCTTTTCTCCTGTGTGGATAGGTTGGTGGCGTTTCAAATCACTGAGTCGTCTGAAGCTCCTCCCACATTGGTCACATGTGTGAGCCTTTTCTGCTGTGTGGAGGAATTGGTGGTGTTTCAAACTACTGAGTTGGTAGAAGCTCCTCCCACATTGGTCACAGGTGTGAGCCTTTTCTCCTGTGTGGATAAGTCGGTGGCTTTTCAAACTACTGAGTAGACTGAAGCTCCTCCCACATTGGTCACAGGTGTGAGCCTTTTCTCCTGTGTGGATAAGTTGGTGGCGTTTCAAATCACTGAGTCGTCTGAAGCTCCTCCCACATTTGTCACAGGTGTGAGGCTTTTCTCCTGTGTGGATAAGTTGGTGGCCCTTTAAATGACTGAGGTAGCTGAAGCTCCTCCCACATTGGTCACAGGTGTGAGCCTTTTCTCCAGGACGGCCACATTTGACTCCCGTGGTGTTTCTGCAGCTCGGTCCAGCCTGGTCTAACCGGTGATGGTCCCTCTCAGCGCTGGCGGGCTGATCCAGCTGTCCGTCCCTGAAACCATCTTCTAGGTCCTGATGACCATCCTGGTTTTTGCAGGTCTTCTTCTGTGAAGCGAGAACAGAATTAAAAATTAAATAATAAAATTAAATAAGTATGTTTCCAATTCTTGATCTTTTTTGAATTTTTTTAATTACTGTGAAATATTCATGACATAATTAAATAAAACATTCAGAAGTAATAAAACAAACCAGTTAAGTGTTATTCTGCTGTCAACTTAATATGACAAGTGTCACCTTATTTGTTGAGCCCTTACATTAATATCTGAACATAACTTCTAGTCCTGTATGTTGGTCACAGTTCAATCAATCAATCAATATTTATTTATAGAGCCCTTTCCAACACACAGCGTGACAAAGTGCTTTCCATTAAAACAAGACAATTTAAAATCGACATAACAACACCATTAAAATTCAATTAAAAATATTTCACATCAATACTATGTATTAAAAGCCAGTCTAAATAAATAAGTTTTAAGCCTGGATTTAAAAACCCCAAAGTCAGTGATGGTGCTCATTTGTGGGGGCAGCTTGTTCCAGAGTCTGGGTCCAGCAACTGAGAAGTACCGATCACCCCAGAGTTTAGTCCTTGTTCTGGGGACTTTCAGCAAGAGCTGGTTTTAGGACCGTAGGCCTCTAGTGGAATTCTGAACACGCACTTATTCACATAAATAAAGAGGGGCAAGCCCATTGAGGGCTTTAAAAACAAAGATTGTTTTTAAAGCTTCTAATTCTAAAAGAAACAAGAAGGCAGCGAAGGGCAAATAAAACCGGGGTGATGTGATCGCGACGTTGAGTATTAGTTAAAAAGCGTGCAGCGGCATTCTGAACAAGCCGAAGACAGCTAAGTGAAGACTTGGAGACAATAATCAATTCTAGAGCTTATAAAAGCGTGAATGGTTTTTTCCAAGTCTGCACAATTTAAAAATTGCTTGACTTTTGTTAAAACCCGTAACTGATAAAAACTGGCCCTGACCACGCTGTCAATTTGCTTGTCGAACCTTAAGCTGCCATCAAAAATAACTCCAAGATTCCTAACAGAAGATTTAACTTTAAACGATAGATCACCAGAGTGTGCTGAATCACCAAAGAAAACATACTCTGTCTTATCGTCATTTAAGTGCAGAAAATTTTGCCCTAACCACATTTTAATTTCTGCAATGCAGTCATAAAGGGTTTGAAGAGCACCACTTTTGTTTGGGAGCACAGGAAGATACATCACAGTGCACAGTTGTAATAAAGGTTCTGGTGGGCCGCAGAGATTTTTTTTACATTTTAAATTGGGCCATGGTATTCTGAAGTTTGGGAATGGCTGATCTAGATTAACCCAGCCCATCAATCTATCCCTGTTCAGGCTAAGCCCCGCCCCCTTTAAACACCATTCAGTTCAAAAGGAATCATCCTTCAGTTGCTTTTAAAACTGGTTAACTGGTCTCAGGTGAGTTAACTGCTAACTTTTTGAAAACAGCAGCAAACGTTTATGGCAGAAATGGCTGAGTTTGATTCTTTAGTCCTGAATAAATCAGGGAAAAACAGATTTGATGTTCCCGTTAACGGTTTTGAGACATGAGCCTAAATGTAAATGCTCTCATTATAGTTCCACCTAGTGGTGTGTCAGTGTCATTACAACAGTCAGAGATCTTCAAGGGGTCCTGGATCTGAATAAATACCTGGTTTGTTGTCTATTGATGTCTAGTTTTTGTTGCCTGGACACGTCTGAGCAGGAAAAATAGCAGCAAATTCAAAAAGAAACTGAAGAATCTGGTTTCTCCTGAAAGCTGATCCTCATTTTTTTCCCAATAACCATGAAAATGTACATTTCTAACTTCTCATTTTCAGACTCTAAGTGGATGCTTCGTTTAGACTGGTCCAGCATGCTACAAAGTGGAGTACTTCAGTAACTTCCAGGTTCTAAATGTGGATAACAGACACAGTGGTGACAAGTTTAAAGGACTTACTTCTTCCTCTGATGTCATGTTGCTGCTGGTGTTTCTTTCCTTCTCTCCTCCGTCCACCAATCAACTCTGAGATAATCAGATAAAGAAAATAAGTGGGTGGAAACCCCCCAAAACTGCTCCAATGGCAGCAACTAGAAGAAGTTTGATCACATGACTGCTTGAAGAAGCCCCGGATCCTCCAGCTACACAGAGAACATTGAACATTTACATTTAACCGACGCATCTCCCTCCACTTTAATCTGCCCAGTTTTTAAAAGCAGCTTCAACCTCAAATGATGTCTCAGGGTGCGTCCTTACCGTTTCTGTTGTAGACCAGGTTCAGTTTTTCCCAGCGTCCTCCGCAGGTCACAGTCAGAGAGCTGGAACAGATACAGAGCCGGTTTCCATGGCAACCCCAGAGGATCAAAGGGTTACAGTTGAGAAAATCCGTTTGAAAAACAACCGCGCAGCATCCAGAGACCAAGACGGGAAAATATCTGAATGTCACAGGTGGGAACTTTAAAACGTCTCAGTCCACAGTGGACGGTATCCAGTCATTGAAGGGAGCAGAGATCCAAACTGGATTAGAGATTAAAAACTGAAAAAACTCAACTCCTCTGACTTTTGCTTTTGGTCCCTGCGTCAGGATCAGTTTTAGAATCACATCATCACTTTATTTTAATTACATTTAATTTATTTTATCTTTTTTATTTTATTTCACTCCAACTTTATTTCTTTTACTCATATTTTTTGGAAAAATCATAAAAAAATAGTGTTAAAATAGTATTGCACACCCAGAGAAATAAATAAACAACAATTGCACAAGTAAAGTTGAAAATTAATGGTTCAGCAATTGTTGTTTATTTATTTCTCTGGGTGTGCAATACTATTTTAACACTATTTTTACTACTGTACTATTTTTTAGTCTATTTTATAATATTTTTTACTCTCTTATTGATATACTATCACTGGATCTTAATCTGTATTTCAAAATGTGTTTGCTTTCTTTTACTGTTTTGTTGGTGCTGTAGCTGCTGGAACCACAATTTCCCCTGATCGAGACCTCCCAAGGGATTAATAAAGTTCTATCTATCTATCTATCTATCTATCTATCTATCTATCTATCTATCTATCTATCTATCTATCTATCTATCTATCTATCTATCTATCTATCTAATTCTCCATTTGATGCAAAAAGCAAATCTTCATGGACATCACAGCGCGAAACTTTTAGTCAAAAGATTTATTTGCTGTAAATCCCAGACGAGCCAAGTCCCAACATCTGGACATCAGCTGCTCCTGCTGACGGTGAAATAACTCCTCAGTCATCCTGCAGGAAGGACACTTGTCAAGAAGGATTTCAAGACTTTATTGACCTTGTGGGTGCCTCATCATCGCGGCCTACAGGAAGCAAAAGCCTAATTTACAGCTCACAAGCTGAAGCTAATTAGCCTTAGAACGCCTCCCTTTTCTTCTGATGCCTCAGACAATGGATTAGTTTCTGTCCTTGTTCTGCTGGACCTCAGTGCTGCTTTTGATACCGTTGATCACGGCCTTTTGCTGCATAGATTAGAATACACTGTTAAAGTGTATTAATTATTTTATATATATATATATATATATATATATATATATATATATATATATATATATATATATATATATATATATATATATATATGTATTATATATTATATTATTATATGCTGTCCCTTTATAAATTAAAGGGACAGCATTAGGCTGGTTTAAGTCATACCTATCTGACAGGTTCCAGTTCGTCCATGTTAATGACGTTTCTTCTACACGGACTAGGGTCTGCTATGGCGTCCCACAGGGTTCAGTTCTGGGACCAATCCTTTTCACTTTATACATGTTGCCCTTGGGAAAAATTATCCAGAGCCATGGCATAAACTTTCATTGCTACACTGATGATACACAGCTGTACTTATCTATGAAACGCTGGGGCGTGAATGTTATGTTCAAGTAACGTCGGCATAATCAGAAAAACAATTACTCAATAAGGAATAGGGCTGGGCGATTTTATTGATTCTGCGATATAAATCGATATTTTATTTCCCAGAGAGTATCGATTTTTCAGCCGTGGGTATCGATATTCAGTTCAGTTAATTCAAACAAATTGGAACACTCACAAGATGTCACCAAAATCACTTTGTCCTGTTAAAATCTTTCAGAAAATTATGGAAATGTATTGTTAGAAAAATATCGATATATATATCGTTTCGTGAGGCAAATGTATCGTATCATGAGATTAATGTATCGCTACAGCCCTAATAAGGAAAATCAAGAACACCCCCTCATGCCAGAAAACAACTCGTTAACTTGGTCATAATTTTAGTAGTTGCTGACTTGAATTGATATTCGCAGTATTCTCCCACATGTTACACATAAAAAAAAAGAAAAAAATAGAAAAGGCTGAAAGAACAACTAGCAAACGAGGGAATGTGGGAATTTACGTTACACCTTGAATGCAGCCTGCAGCACAGCGTACTGATCACAACAAACATGACGGCGTGGAACTTCATTAAAGTTTCAGAAGAAGATAGTTTGGTGGTTATTTGTGACGAATCCTCCGAGTGAATTCTACGAGGAGGGAAGCACAAGCTTTAATACGTAAAACCCGATCGGCCACCTACAACATAATCGCTTCCATGGAGTTTTGAAATCGCGCTAACGTGAGTTAACGGAAGCTAATGCTAACGTTTACAAGCTAGCAGCAGTCTCCCCTCTCCCTCATTCCTCTCATCTAAAGCTTCCATGAGATTAAAAAATAAAAAGTACTGAACCTCATTTACTTGAATTAAATGTATTAATTCAAATGGAACCACAAGCCAAAATCCTTTAAATGTTAATCTTTTTCAGTTTGTAATTTTGATGCATGTATTTCCATCAGTTCAAGGAGCCTTTATTTTTTATATCAGTCAGTAATGAACCTTATGTAAGTTGATGTGAGATATCAAATAGGTTTGTTTGATAGCTTTAAGAAAATGAGAGGCCTGCCAATAGTTTTTCATTGGAAAAAATAAATATCTGTTCATATAAAAAGTCAAAACTATTTTTGATTTTGTTCAAAGTATTGATGTAATGATCTTAGGTATATGTGTGTGTTATCGGTATCGTTATTGGCCTTTAGAAGCTGAAAGTTATCTGTTATCGGTATCGGTTTTAAAAAACAGTTATGGGCATCACTAATGCAGATAATAATGTCCTGTTAAACAGGAGAAAGAAGCACACTAGGCTTGGGCGGTATTACGGTAATACTGTATACTTCCGGTATTTAAAAATAGCAGCGGTATCAGTTTCAATAACGTCATAAAAAAATTAATTTAATTTAAAATCATTAATTTAGCCTCTGAATTGATTTCTGTGGTTTAAAGTTTAGTTTCTCTCCTGTATCGCTGTGTGTACTGTGTGTTCCGCTTTATTTTACCGTTTATTCTTGTTCGCTTGCAGCTGATCTCGGTTTGACTCGTCCTGTTAAGGTACTGACGATGAAAACAACACTTCCTGAATTTGCTGCTTCATAATAAAAGCTTTTAATTAAACTAATAATGTTGGACTTTTATGTTGAAGGATTTATAGGAAGTGAAACGTCCAGCATCAGACACTTTACTATAAAGCACGTTTCAGCAAACACACACCTCGGCCGCAGAGAGAGGAGCTGGAGCAGAGAAGGAATACACAAATAAATAACATCTGTAGTTGAGCCAACTTTATATTGAAGCACTGAACTGCTGTTTCGAGGTAAACTCGCCTTTTTTTTTCCCAGGCGCGTCAACGCTGGGAATAGGACAGTGGCGTAAAGCCCCGCGGCAGCGCGCCTGGGGTACATAATGGGGGCGGCTGTTTTGACGCGCGGCGTCCGCCGTCGGTGTGTTCGCCTTAATAGTCACGGGAATACCGTATACCCCGGTAAAATGTGAGGGAAGTTTGACGGTATCAAAATTTGGATACCGCCCAAGCCTAAAGCACATAGAACGTCTTGGTTGTTTTCAGACCGGTTGCTCTCATTAGAATTTATTCACAAAAATCATAAATCCATAAATCTCTTAGTTTCCCATCTGTGTTGTTTCCTAGTATTATTATTATTCAATGTATTTCACTTTTCCGTCAACTCTCTTTCCACCAAAACACATCAATAAACCATCACTGTATCACTGGAGTTATTATTTACCATTACAATACTGCATGTTTGACCCATATTCTTTTCCATAGTACACCGGTTACATATCATCACTTCAAAACGCAATAAAGTACCATAATAGACCCTCATTCATTGTCTTGTGTTAGCATTGTTCACCTTTAAATCAGTGCACTTTGCAATGCTCCTTTAAGTCATTATACTCGTCTTATTTTCTTAGTTTTTGCAATAATACCTTTGAGTTACGGCGGGGGTCGGCAACCAGCGGCTCTAGAGCCGCATGCGGCTCTTTAGCGCTGCCCTAGTGGCTCCCTGGAGCTTTTTCAAAAATGTTTGAAAATGGAAAAAGATGAGGGAGGGAATTTTTTGTTTGTTTGCTTGTTTTAATATGGTTTCTGTAGGAGGACAAACATGACACAAACATTCTTAACGTTTTCCAATGCTATAAAAATGTGTAGAATAAATATTAAATTTTAACATTTCTGTCAACGAAGATTTGCGTCATAGCCTGCGACACACGTTTCTATCAGCAGGGCGGGATGCCAGGCAGGTGGCTGTTGTAAACAAACCGGCGGCTGTGTGATGCGCCATGGATCACAAAGAGAAAAATAACTGAGGAGAACAGAGGATTCAACGTTTCTTGGACCGAATCATTTGCATTCATTGCCAACGCGGAAGGATTGCCTGAATGTTTGAGAGCTTGCAGTCCTGCGTCAAGATTAAAGTTACATCTTACATTAAATGGGTAAGAACACAATCCTGTCATAGGCACATATTTAGTAACAAAGTGGCTGTTTTTATAAAGGGATTTCTGATTTTTGTCAGTACATATTTGTAATGACACTTAGGGATATTATTGTGTTTTGTTGCTCAGGTCCGAGGATAGCTGCGTTGGCTGCGTGTCAGAAGAGAAGAGGATGCTGCTGCGTTTCACCCTTGCACTGACTTGCTTGGCATTTACACAGAAATCAAACTTAAACTGTATTAATTTGATTTTATATACTTTATCTTTTCAAGAGGCTGCTGTTTTATTTTTATAAATGCAGGCCGCGTTTTATTGCACTCTGTTGCCCAGATAAGGGGCACGTTATGCACGTTCCATTTTGATGTTGTTTTTTCGAATCCTCAAAATAAAAATGACATCAAAAATCTGATTTCTTTAATTTCATCAAAGCATTGAAACATAATTCATTAATATTATAATGAAGTTAAACTTGAGGCGGCATCGTACAACAGAGTAGTCACGTGGTGCGTCATTCTCTACAGGATGCACTGCAGGGAAAATAAACATTTTATCATGAAGGCTCATTATGTATTTGTAGCCAACTTAGTCATTTTGATAGTAGACTAATTTTTATGGAGAGCTAGGGCTGTATGTTGCTCAGAATGAACCGCTGGGCACCTCATCCACACAGACACTCCGGTTAGAGAGCGGGGCTGGACACAATTGTACGGTGAACGCAGCTTTTTAATGATCCAGCAGTGAAATCCGATACAACGTCTTCTTTCTGTATATATGCACTGCCTGGTAATCGTGCTACAATTCTGTCATAGATCCGAAATGAAATCGATGTACAGAAAATAATAAATCATCGGGAAAAACAATCAGAATTATATATTATATTCCCCTTAGCTGCCCAACCAAGCGCCTGAGGTAAAAAAAAAAAAAAAAACACCGACATCACTGAACTGCTTCTACACAACTTAACAAGAACACAGTAGGGAATTTACAACACTAATATAGATACATACAGCATGTGTTGCCTTCATTATAAGGCTTTTAATTTTTAGTGGCTCCAGACATATTTGTTTCTTGTTTTTTTGGTCCAATATGGCTCTTTCAACATTTTGGGTTACCGACCCCTGAGTTACGGTATTTACTGTTAATGTTTAATCATTAATACAGAGTGCTGAACTTATTCAATCATGTCCAAATTCAATAATATAGCTCGTCACACACCTTGGAAAACACGCATAATTCACCAAAATATAATATAGAACAAAATACAAAAACGGGAGCTTTTTGGGAGTATAACCTAGAGTCAGTGTCCTTGTAAAAGTATTGTAAATGGAGGTCGCCATTTTGTATTGATTCTCTCATCCAAACTACTGTGTTCTGCACTGAATTCACTTATCAACAAAAACGACATCTTACAAACACTTTAAAGTTAGACTCCACCATCAAAACGTGTACTTAATATTATTATAATCACATGTGTATCATTTGTTGAATTGGTAGACTAAACTAACCAGTTAAACAGGAGAAAGAAGCACACAGAACGCTTTGGTTGTTTTCAGACCGGTCGCTCTCATCAGAATGAGGGGCGGGGCTTCCAGTCTGTAGCTAACAGCTTCTTACTCGTGAGAGAAAGAAGGTAAAACAGTCCTACGCTGCCCCCTACTGTCTAAGATAAAACTTATTTAATATAAATAAATTGACAAATGGCAGCTCCAAAAACGAATTAAAATCACTAAATAAAATAAACAAACCAACCCAAAAATGTGACTACAGTCTAGGTGGGTCACACATCATCAGTGTTAATATTATACTATAATAACGCCATGGTGAAATATTGCTGCTGGGGACCTGCCGAAACAAAGCATTAGCTCCGGTCCATAGGTCTGTCCCACACCAGAGCTATGTTAACATGAGACAGTCGCAGCATTGGATTAATATAATTAATAAAGTCACGTTAACATCACTAGCCTCACCTTATACCTAACAAAATAAATATCCAGGGCCATATATATTTGTAGACAACAAGGCAGGTTTATAGCTGGCTAGGGAGCTCTGCTAACTGCTAATGCTAACAGAGAACTCATCACCCTCCCTGCCGCTAAATCATATTATTACTTTTACTAAACGGTGGTTAAAACAGTCATCTAATAAACAAATTAAACTTACCTTGGAGTAATTGTAGGTGTTTGTAACTTCCCCCACGTTCAGTTGCTTGTGTGGACGGACACAACTGAACCCACAGTGTGTTGTCCTCACTGCAGTGTAGCAACTGTAGCTATCCAACAAGCTAAACTCTGATGCGATGACGAGGAGTTTGTGTTGTAGTTAACATTTAACTGCTGTTTACTGAAGATTCCAGCATCACATGACAGAGTGAAAACTGTAACAAAACAAAGTTTGACTGTTTTTAACATTGAGTTCAGCTTCACATAAAGTCTGATGAATTATCCTTGTTCATACATGTAAATAAAAACGATTTTTAAAAACGACTTATTACATTCTCTTTCAACTTTAAACTCAACTTAACCTATCAATGACTTAACTTAACCATGGATTTTACTTACGACTTTGCTTCTAGCATCGCTCACGGACAGAAATTATTTTTTAGAAACCGTTCTCAGCATACAGGAACCAGACAGGAAGCAACCGTAACTAAGCAGGAAGCGCTATCAAAATAAAAGCGGTATCAAAATAAAAGGTCCTATTCGTTCTCAATGGGTCAATATAAAAGTCTCTTTATATCGCCCTAATGGCGACACACACAGCAGCATTTTTCCAGAGTTTGTTTCGGTTTGGGAAAGGGAATAAAAAAATGCCTCTTCCAAATGTTCTGGACACCTCGAGTCACTGTTTCTTTCTTATAAAGAAAGAAAAAAACAAACAAATGAATCATAATAAGGTGATATAAAATACCTAATTATATCAAAATGATTAAAAGAAGCTAGACTAAGTAAAAGATACCGTGCAGATTTCATGGATCGGCAAATGAAAAGAGAAAAGTTTTCAACCTGGATTTGAAAGTGTCAACAGTTGATGAAAGTTTAATCTCCACTGGAAGTTTGTTCCACTTGTTTGCAGCATAACAGCTAAATGCTGCTTCTCCATGTTTAGTCTGGACTCTGGTCTGGACTAGTTGGCCCAAGTCCTTGGATCTAAGATCCCTTCTGGGTTTATACTCTCTGAACATATCACAGATGTATTCTGGACCTTCCTGGTTACGTTACGTTACATTAATAACATAACATGAGTATAACATTGAAGTCTCTGGTAACATCCTCTGTACCCATTAAATAAATAACTAGAAAAGCTCAGACCTCCGCCACACTGTAAGAAGTCTTTCAGTGGTATTTACATATGACTTTATTTTTAAAAGTATATTTATTCCAATAAATTATTTTATTTTTCCTTTTTAGTTTTTTAAGTCATAAACAAGTAAAACATGTGAATATTTTCGTAACTTACTATTTTATGTGATAGAATTAATTTTATTGGACTTCGCCATGAATTGATTTTACAAAACTTGACTTAAACGTTTATATCTAACTTAGAGTGGACTCTAATTTAAGGTAAAACGTCACGACCAAGCCCGGGAAGGTTTGGCTCTAGAATGTTTCAGGGGTGGAGGAGAAGACGAGTTTTTACTCGGAGCCTGGAAAACACCCCACCGAACTCTCGTAAGTAACACTTCTTATTGTTACAAGTTAGTATTGCTTTGTATTGTTCTTTATGCTTATTGTTATTTATGTTTATATTCTTCTTGATACTTATATTGTTCTGTATACTTATTGTTCTTTATAATACATTTCATGAATAAGGTTTATTGTCTCTACCAGCGCCTGTATTCGGGTCCAGTCCTCTGTTATTCCTGACACATCCATGGTTGGTCAGATGTAGACCGTCTCTGGTAAATCATGTCCTCCTGAGACTCATCTATGTCCTCTGTAGTGGACAGTTTTCATGCTGGGAACTTTACTTTTTTTTCTCTGTCAAGATGCTCACCATTGCAACAACCACATTTTACGGAAGGAGGAGAGTTAAGTCAAATATTCTTCATGTAATGCTATTTTTATCGTGATATTGATATATATTCTTGTTCATTAACATGTCAGTAACAATACTTTTACACTTGAAAACAGTTTCATTGATTATGTTTTGAAATACCAGTAATTTAATGAATGTCAACTGTGGTGGACACCAGGGGCATTTTAATGTAATTAATGACTGTTGTTGGAGGAGAAAGAAGTGAAGCAGAAAGGATTCTGGACCAGATAATACAGGGATTCACATTTGGAGCTTTAGATGAGGAAGAGGAGAAGAAGAAGATGCAGGAGAATCTAATGAGACTGAGTCAAAGCCAGAAAGTGTTTTGTGGGAGGAGACTAAAGTGTATGTTTTATTTAGTTTAAGGCTACTGGATTCAATTTAATTTTCATACTAGATCATTGTAGTATTTGTAACTGCTGTTCAAATACAGCCGATTCTTGGATAAATAACCCCAAACAATGGCCTCGTTTGGGGTACCCAGATGTGTACCATTACCTCGTAAAAACTCCTGGTAAGTAAACGTTTTTTGAAACTATTTTAAATATTTATACACCAATACACAGTCCCCAATACATAAAAAATTAAATTCAGCTCTGCTAAAACGTGACGCAGACCCCTGGGCTGACTGTCCGGACTTTGGTTTGTGTGGGAACACAGATGGAACATAATCTGGGTGATCCTTCTGGTTGACCTTTCTTCCTGAAAATATATATTTAAAACTTGAAATTAGAGGCTAGATATATTATGGAGTCTCTCGACAGTCACTTGGGTCAGCAGCCCCAGCAGACAGACCTAGCATTTTTTTTTTTACCAGACCTGAAGGATCTATAATGGGGCCTCCCCAAACACGTCAAAATATTAGATCTAAACATGGAAATTAAAAACTAAAATATCTTGAAATAATCCGATTTCTTACCTGTTACAAAGTGTGCTGAACAAACATACGCGTAGTCTGATTTGGGCACCCATAATTTCCCTGGAGTATCTTCGTCTGCTCTGTTAATAGCGTGCAGCTATTTCCTTCTTCTTTCACGCTCAGTAGCTTCGCTAGGAATCATATAAAATGACAAATGCAACTGGCGAGCAACATTGTTGGTGCAGTTAAACACACAACAGTTCTTCACCATCTTTCCCCCGATCGTAAACTGTACGAAATCAGACAGAACAGGCACAAAATGCAAAATGCATCGGCTTCGCTAGCAACAGTGAGCGATTGTTTGCCCCCACAGACTGGTTGCTATGGCCCGCGGATGCCAGTGGCCCGGATGTTCGTGGTCGAGAATGAGCCCCACCACAACCCACAACCCCACCTTTTTTCACACAAAACCAAAAAACGTTTATTGAAAAATTATTTTGGATAATCATCATGACATTTATGAGAGAAGAGCATCATCTTTTGGGAAAAAAACTGACTGGAAAGACATGCAAATCTAACTACTAACTAATTACTAGCTAACTGGTAAACGGTGCCTGGACTCTAGTAATGTTACTCGCTGATTTGGTATCTGAATCTGAACAACTCTAAACGGAAACAAGGGTGAGACATCTTTGGAACAACTTACTTGGTTCACAACAACTAAGCAGATTCTCAGTGTGTGTATTATGTTGGACGACGGGCTGTGGTCCTACAGAGCGCTGCAGGTAACTTTGAAGAGGAGATGTTAACGTTAGTGAGAAGAGGACGATACCATTAGGCGGGGTCGTTTTCATTTTCATTCTTAAAATATAAACTTAAACCACAAACTATGGATTAAATTTTGGACATTATCTAAGCCTGTCAAATGCGAACTAAAATTTTAGAATAACAACATTTCTTACTCCAGGTTTTTGGGGTGCTGAATTTCAATTTAGGGGTGCAGCACCCCTAAAAAAGGGCGAGCCTCACCCATGCTATGAGCACAATCAAAAAATACTATCAGAGCTTTTAGGATTGAAGCAAACTACTTGTGATGCAAAGAGCACAGAGGATATACTGCCCACGTTTTATAGGGGCGACCCAAGTACCCACAGGGTGATGGGGGGGCAGTGGGGTATAACTCACATTCTTCTGGGGCGTAGCAGACCTGTGTCTTTCTGTGATAGCAGTCTCCTCCAGTTATTTCAGTAGAAGTAGACAAGATCTCCACTTATTACGCCATCAGTGCTGATCTTTTTCTTGCAAAAATATTGTTAACATAACCTGGAACTCCTTGTGAAGTTCAGCACGTCGACATTCTTCTGGATTTTCACACAAATGTCTTCTGAATCAGTGCGAGTTGTTGTGTTTTTTTCAAAGAAGAGAACAGAACTGCTAAACAGAAACAAATTTTCAAAGTCTTTTTTTCGGACTAAATCTGGACCAGGAAACAACGGTGAAACAGGGACGGGTTTTCAACTTCTTCTTTTGGGCTAAATAATGGCCACGACGGGCCGACCTTATTTAGCCTTAAAGTCTGCACAGTATTTGGGCGGCCAGTAAATATTCAGAAACATGACTCTGGACGAGGCCATCAGCTGTAAAGCCACATATTCAAATGAGGAGAGAGTTCCAAGAGATAACTGTCTGCATTGAAACAGATCATTATGTAAATCAGCGACCCCTCCTCCCCTCCTGTTGAGTCTAGCCTCGCTGATAAAACTGAAGTTCAGAGGGGAGGCTTCTAAAAGAGCAGCATTACTGCTTTCATCCAACCAAGTCTCAGTTAAAAACATAAAATCATGGCTGTTTTCAGTGATGAGATCATTAATTTAAAATGTTTTCCCTGCTAAAGATCAAACATTTAATAAGGCCGACTTGAGAGTTTTAAAAGTATCATTATTCCTCTCATTTATGGGGCCTGGCTGTAAGTTTACATTAGTTAAAATTCTTTGAGAATGCAGCTCTCTGCGTCTCTGAAGATTCACCTGCCTTGTTTTCTTAGAGATTAAAACAGGGATAAACAAAGTTACTTGGGTCTGGGGCCCGGGCTGATTCTGGGCGGAGCCTGGACCCTGATCACATCAAACCCAGCTGTGACGTGCTGCTTCATTGTCAGGTTGAAGAGACAGCTGCTTCCGCCTTGGAGGAGGGACGGCTGGTGGTGATGGGTCGCTGACGCGTCATGGAACGTTTCAACACATCGCCAAACTGTATTGATACGTGTCGATACTGTCACTGAATACTGACACCTGCTGGACATTAAAAATCCCTACAGGCAACCGAGTTGTCAGACCCAACTGACACCAATTTGATGACCTAGTATGCAATAATAAAAGTAGGTAATTGTATTGTATATGACATCATTGCATATCTTCATTCAAATTCAAAATATCTGTGATATCATCTAAGTGACCGTGTTGTGAATGAAGATGCTCGTGGACTGTGATTTTTTTTTTTTTTTTACAAATTTTTATTCCAAAAATACATTTTTCCAGTGTTTTGAATTTCAGTCTATTTTGCTTTTGGGACAAAAGTTCTCCAGCCTTGGAAAAGACCCGCTCACAAGCCACAGATGATGCTGGTCTGCAAAGACACTGCTAAAGCAAGCTGGGAGAGGTGTGGATACGTTGGCTTTTGGTTGTTCCAGTATCTCAAAGGATCCAGGGACATGGACCAGTTCCCTGAACCCTTCACTCTCCACAATGCTGAGGGGCTGCAGTCCTTTAGGATCAAATTTAGCAGAGCTTTATCCAGCATCTGCTTCCTGGAAGCTTAATGGTTAAAAAAATAAGTAAAGAATAAATTCATAACCTAGAGTTAACCAAGACCACAATCTTCCACCTTGCCTTTAAGAGCAGGTTGCGCTACCTGCAAGCCGCTACCCGCAAACCGCTATGGTGCATCTTTTCATCCAGATCAGAGCAGCTCTCATGGGCTGCTCGTCTGGGACTCTGCTGTAGAGCTTCCTCCTCTGCACTGATATATACATAACTAGCTCTAACTAATGTGGAGCAAATGATTTAGTAATTTCTTTTGTACTCCAAGAAGTTTCAACAAACTGCTCAGAAAAAATAGAGCCAGTGAGCTTCCAGGAAAGCATTTCTTAACTAGAAAAGCACTCGGAGAGCGCAGACCTCCACCAAGCACAACAGTTCTCCCATATAGTGATTTACAGATTGTGATAAAATCCACCTTCTGGATCAGATCCGGATCAGCCTCTGAAATTTGATAGAAGTTTTCATTGTCAATCCCTCAATCTCAATTTCCGGCCCCATTGACCGCAATGTTATTGAAAATTTGAAAGTGATCCAGAATCCAGGATTTCTTCAGGATCACAGCCAAAATGAAATCAGTTCTTCCCTTTAACATTTCTGACAACTCCTGAAAATTTCATTAAAATCCATCCATAACTTTTGAATTATCTTGTAAACACAGTCAGACAGATAAACACCGGCAAAAACACGCCGGCAAAAACATTACCTCCTTGGCGGAGGTAAAAATATTCTTACACAGACAATTCCTATTGGCTACCTGAAAGCTCCAAGACAACAGCTGCTCCAAGACAACAGCTGCTCTGCCTGACTGTGTTTACTGAGTGTGACAGTGCTCAGTAATGTCAAAAGGGAAAGACATGAGTACTATTAGAAACTGTGGCATCGTCTGTGGGCCATTTCTAAAGTCTTGAAATGTTTATTGACCAGTTGATGGGTTGTTGATTGAGGCCTTTTCTCCTGTGGTGATATCCTGAGGTTTTTCTTCTTTGTGGATATTCTTCATGTGATGTCACAGATGTAAGGATTTTGTTCTGTATGAATGACCTGATGATGTTGAAAATCACTGAGCTGACTGAAGCTCCTCCCACATTGGTCACAAATGTAAAGATTTTCAGTGATGTGGACCTTCATA
>JAGFBZ010002852.1:0-32676 GCA_018398805.1 Hirundichthys speculiger
ACTGGCCTGAACCCCCTCCAGGTTGCCAGTCTGAACTAGTCCAGACCGGTCTGGGACTAGTCCAGTCTGGACTGAACCCTCCTCCAGACTGGTCTGGACTAGTCCAGACTGGTCTGGTCTAGACTAGTCCAAACTGGCCTGAACCGTCCTCCAGACTGGTCTGGACTAGTTCAGACTGGCCTGAACCCTCCTTCAGACTGGTCTGGATTCCAGATTGGCCTGAACCCTCCTCCAGACTGGTCTAGACTAGTCCAGAGTGGCCTAGACCCTCCTCCAGACTGGTCTGGACTAGTCCAGACTGGCCTGAACCCTCCTCCAGACTGGTCTGGACTAGTTTAGACTGGTCTGGTCTGGACTAGTCCAAACTTACCTGAACCCTCCACCAGACTGGTCTGGACTAGTCCAGACTGGCCTGAACCCTTTTCCAGACTGGTCTGGACTAGTTCAGACTAGGCTGGTCTTGACTAGTCTATACTGGCCTGAACCCTCCTCCAGACTGGTCTGGACTAGTCCAGACCAGCCTGAACCCTCCACAAAACTGGTCTGGACAGGTCCAGACAGGCCTGAACCCTCCTCCAGACTTGTCTGAACTAGTCCAGACTGGCCTGAACCCTCCTCCAGACTGGTCTGGACTAGTCCAGACTGGCCTTAACCCTCCTCCAGACTGGTCTGGACTAATCCTGACTGGCCTGAACCTTCCTCCAAACTGGTCTTGTCTAGTCCAGACTGGCCTGAACCCTCCTCCAGACTGGTCTGGACTAGTCCAGACTGGCCTGAACCCTCTTCAATGTTGGCCATTCTGAACTAGTCCAGACCGGTCTGGACTAGTCCAGTCTGGACTGAACCCTCCTCCAAACTGGTCTGGACTAGTCCAGACTGGTCTGGTCTAGACTAGTCCACACTGGCCTGAACCGTCCTCCAGACTGGTCTGGAATCCAGACTGGCCTGAACCCTCCTCCAGACTGGTCTGGACTAGTCCAGAGTGGCCTGGACCCTCCTCCAGACTGGTCTGGACTAGTTCAGACTGGCCTGAACCCTCCTCCAGACTTGTCTGGACTAGTTCAGACTGGTCTGGTCTGGACTAGTCCATACTGGCCTGAACCCTCCTCCAGACTTGTCTGAACTACTCCAGACTGGCCTGAACCCTCCTCCAGACTGGTCTGGACTAATCCAGACTGGCCTGAACCTTCCTCCAGACTGGTCTGGACTAGTCCAGACTGGCCTGAACTCTTTTCCAGACTGCTCTGGAGTAGTCCAGACTGGTCTCAACCCTCCTCCAGGTTGGCCAGCCTGAACTAGTCCATATCATTCTGGACTAGTCCAGACTGTTCTGGTCTAGACTAGTCCAGACTGGCCTGAACCCTCCTCCAGACTGGTCTGGACTAGTCCAGACTGGCCTGAACCCTTCTCCAGACTAATCTGGACTAGTCCAGACTGGCCTGAACTCTTTTCCAGACTGGTCTGGACTAGTTCAGACTGGCCTGAACCCTCCTCCAGACTGGCCTGTACTAGTCCAGACTGGCCTGAACCCTCCTCCAGACTTGTCTGAACTAGTCCAGACTGGCCTGAACCCTCCTCCAGACTGGTCTGGTCTAATCCAGTATGGCCTGAACCTTCCTCCAGACTGGTCTGGTCTAGTCCATACTGGCCTGAACCCTCCTCCAGACTGGTCTGGACTAGTCCAGACTGGCCTGAACCCTCCTCCAGGTTGGCCAGTCTGAACTAGTCCAGACCGGTCTGGACTAGTCCAGTCTGGACTGAACCCTCCTCCAGACTGGTCTGGACTAGTCCAGACTGGTCTGGTCTAGACTAGTCCAAACTGGCCTGAACCGTCCTCCAGACTGGTCTGGACTAGTTCAGACTGGCCTGAACCCTCCTTCAGACTGGTCTGGATTCCAGATTGGCCTGAACCCTCCTCCAGACTGGTCTAGACTAGTCCAGAGTGGCCTAGACCCTCCTCCAGACTGGTCTGGACTAGTCCAGACTGGCCTGAACCCTCCTCCAGACTGGTCTGGACTAGTTTAGACTGGTCTGGTCTGGACTAGTCCAAACTTGCCTGAACCCTCCACCAGACTGGTCTGGACTAGTCCAGACTGGCCTGAACCCTTTTCCAGACTGGTCTGGACTAGTTCAGACTAGGCTGGTCTTGACTAGTCCATACTGGCCTGAACCCTCCTCCAGACTGGTCTGGACTAGTCCAGACCAGCCTGAACCCTCCACAAAACTGGTCTGGACAGGTCCAGACAGGCCTGAACCCTCCTCCAGACTTGTCTGAACTAGTCCAGACTGGCCTGAACCCTCCTCCAGACTGGTCTGGTCTAATCCAGACTGGCCTGAACCTTCCTCCAGACTGGTCTGGTCTAGTCCATACTGGCCTGAACCCTCCTCCAGACTAGTCTGGACTAGTCCAGACTGGCCTGAACCCTCCTCCAGGTTGGCCAGTCTGAACTAGTCCAGACCGGTCTGGACTAGTCCAGTCTGGACTGAACCCTCCTCCAGACTGGTCTGGACTAGTCCAGACTGGTCTGGTCTAGACTAGTCCAAACTGGCCTGAACCGTCCTCCAGACTGGTCTGGACTAGTTCAGACTGGCCTGAACCCTCCTTCAGACTGGTCTGGATTCCAGACTGGCCTGAACCCTCCTCCAGACTGGTCTAGACTAGTCCAGAGTGGCCTAGACCCTCCTCCAGACTGGTCTGGACTAGTCCAGACTGGCCTGAACCCTCCTCCAGACTGGTCTGGACTAGTTTAGACTGGTCTGGTCTGGACTAGTCCAAACTTGCCTGAACCCTCCACCAGACTGGTCTGGACTAGTCCAGACTGGCCTGAACCCTTTTCCAGACTGGTCTGGACTAGTTCAGACTGGTCTGGTCTTGACTAGTCCATACTGGCCTGAACCCTCCTCCAGACTGGTCTGGACTAGTCCAGACCAGCCTGAACCCTCCACAAAACTGGTCTGGACAGGTCCAGACAGGCCTGAGCCCTCCTCCAGACTTGTCTGAACTAGTCCAGACTGGCCTGAACCCTCCTCCAGACTGGTCTGGACTAATCCTGACTGGCCTGAACCTTCCTCCAAACTGGTCTTGTCTAGTCCAGACTGGCGTGAACCCTCTTCCATGTTGGCCATTCTGAACTAGTCCAGACCGGTCTGGACTAGTCCAGTCTGGACTGAACCCTCCTCCAAACTGGTCTGGACTACTCCAGACTGGTCTGGTCTAGACTAGTCCAAACTGTCCTGAACCCTCCTCCAGACTGGTCTGGATTCCAGACTGGCCTGAACCCTCCTCCAGACTGGTCTGGACTAGTCCAGAGTGGCCTGGACCCTCCTCCAGACTGGTCTGGACTAGTTCAGACTGGCCTGAACCCTCCTCCAGACTGGTCTGGACTAGTTCAGACTGGTCTGGTCTGGACTAGTCCATACTGGCCTGAACCCTCCTCCAGACTGGTCTGGACTAGTCCAGACTGGCCTGAACCCTCCTCCAGGTTGGCCAGCCTGAACTAGTCCAGACTGCTCTGGAGTAGTCCAGGCTGGCCTGAACCCTCCTCCAGACTGGTCTGGAGTCCAGACTGGCCTGAACCCTCCTCCAGACTGGTCTGGACTAGTCCAGACTGGCCTGAACCCTCCTCCAGGTTGGCCAGCCTGAACTAGTCCAGACTGCTCTGGAGTAGTCCAGACTGGTCTGAACCCTCCTCCAGGTTGGCCAGCCTGAACTAGTCCAGACCGGTCTGGATTAGTCCAGACTGTTCTGGTCTAGACTAGTCCAGACTGGCCTGAACCCTCCACAAAACTGGTCTGGACAGGTCCAGACAGGCCTGAACCCTCCTCCAGACTTGTCTGAACTAGTCCAGACTGGCCTGAACCCTCCTCCAGTCTGGTCTGGACTAGTTCAGACTGGCCTGAACCCTCCTTCAGACTGGTCTGGATTCCAGACTGGCCTGAACCCTCCTCCAGACTGGTCTAGACTAGTCCAGAGTGGCCTAGACCCTCCTCCAGACTGGTCTGGACTAGTCCAGACTGTCCTGAACCCTCCTCCAGACTGGTCTGGACTAGTTTAGACTGGTCTGGTCTGGACTAGTCCAAACTTGCCTGAACCCTCCACCAGACTGGTCTGGACTAGTCCAGACTGGCCTGAACCCTCTTCCAGACTGGTCTGGACTAGTTCAGACTGGTCTGGTCTTGACTAGTCCATACTGGCCTGAACCCTCCTCCAGACTGGTCTGGACTAGTCCAGACTGGCCTGAACCCTTTTCCAGACTGGTCTGGACTAGTTCAGACTGGTCTGGTCTTGACTAATCCATACTGGCCTGAACCCTCCTCCAGACTGGTCTGGACTAGTCCAGACCAGCCTGAACCCTCCACAACACTGGTCTGGACAGGTCCAGACAGGCCTGAACCCTCCTCCAGACTTGTCTGAACTAGTCCAGACTGGCCTGAACCCTCCTCCAGACTGGTCTGGACTAATCCTGACTGGCCTGAACCTTCCTCCAAACTGGTCTTGTCTAGTCCAGACTGGCCTGAACCCTCCTCCAGACTGGTCTGGACTAGTCCAGACTGGCCTGAACCCTCTTCCATGTTGGCCATTCTGAACTAGTCCAGACCGGTCTGGACTAGTCCAGTCTGGACTGAACCCTCCTCCAAACTGGTCTGGACTAGTCCAGACTGGTCTGGTCTAGACTAGTCCAAACTGGGCTGAACCGTCCTTTAGACTGGTCTGGACTAGTTCAGACTGGCCTGAACCCTCCTCCAGTCTGGTCTGGACTAGTCCAGAGTGGCCTGAACCCTCCTCCAGACTGGTCTGGACTAATCCTGACTGGCCTGAACCTTCCTCCAAACTGGTCTTGTCTAGTCCAGACAGGCCTGAACCCTCCTCCAGACTGGTCTGGACTAGTCCAGACTGGCCTGAACCCTCCTCCAGACTGGTCTGGACTAATCTTGACTGGCCTGAACCTTCCTCCAAACTGGTCTTGTCTAGTCCAGACTGGCTTGAACCCTCCTCCAGACTGGTCTGGACTAGTCCAGACTGGCCTGAACCCTCTTCCATGTTGGCCATTCTGAACTAGTCCAGACCGGTCTGGACTAGTCCAGTCTGGACTGAACCCTCCTCCAGACTGGTCTGGACTAGTCCAGACTTGTCTGGTCTAGACTAGTCCAAACTGGCCTGAACCGTCCTCCAGACTGGTCTAGACTAGTTCAGACTGGCCTGAACCCTCCTCCAGACTGGTCTGGATTCCAGACTGGCCTGAACCCTCCTCCAGACTGGTCTGGACTAGTCCAGAGTAGCCCGGACCATCCCCCAGACTGGTCTGGACTAGTTCAGACTGGCCTGAACCCTCCTCCAGACTGGTCTGGACTAGTTCAGACTGGTCTGGTCTGGACTAGTCCATACTGGCCTGAACCCTCCTCCAGACTGGTCTGGACTAGTCCAGACTGGCCTGAACCCTCCTCCAGGTTGGCCAGCCTGAACTAGTCCAGACTTCTCTGGAGTAGTCCAGGCTGGCCTGAACCCTCCTCCAGACTGTTCTGGAGTCCAGACTGGCCTGAACCCTCCTCCAGACTGGTCTGGACTAGTCCAGACTGGCCTGAACCCTCCTCCAGGTTGGCCAGCCTGAACTAGTCCAGACTGCTCTGGAGTAGTCCAGACTGGTCTGAACCCTCCTCCAGGTTGGCCAGCCTGAACTAGTCCAGACCGGTCTGGACTAGTCCAGACTGTTTTGGTCTAGACTAGTCCAGACTGGCCTGAACCCTCCTCCAGACTGGTCTGGACTAGTCCATACTGGCCTGAACCCTCCTCCAGACTGGTCTGGACTAGTCCAGACCAGCCTGAACCCTCCACAAAACTGGTCTGGACAGGTCCAGACAGGCCTGAACCCTCCTCCAGACTTGTCTGAACTAGTCCAGACTGGCCTGAACCCTCCTCCAGCCTGGTCTGGACTAGTCCAGACTGGCCTGAACCCTCCTCCAGACTGGTTTGGACTAATCCTGACTGGCCTGAACCTTCCTCCAAACTGGTCTTGTCTAGTCCAGACTGGCCTGAACCCTCCTCCAGACTGGTCTGGACTAGTCCAGACTGGCCTGAACCCTCTTCCATGTTGGCCAGTCTGAACTAGTCCAGACCGGTCTGGACTAGTCCAGTCTGGACTGAACCCTCCTCCAGACTGGTCTGGACTAGTCCAGACTGGTCTGGTCTAGACTAGTCCAAACTGGCCTGAACCGTCCTCCAGACTGGTCTGGACTAGTTCAGATTGGCCTGAACCCTCCTCCAGACTGGTCTGGATTCAAGACTGGCCTGAACCCTCCTCCAGACTGGTCTGGATTCCAGACTGGCCTGAACCCTCCTCCAGACTGGTCTGGACTAGTCCAGAGTGGCCTGGACCCTCCTCCAGACTGGTCTGGACTAGTTCAGACTGGCCTGAACCCTCCTCCAGACTGGTCTGGACTAGTTCAGACTGGTCTGGTCTGGACTAGTCCATACTGGCCTGAACCCTCCTCCAGACTGCCTGAACTCTTTTCCAGACTGGTCTGGACTAGTCCAGACTGGCCTGAACCCTCTTCCATATTGGCCAGTCTGAACTAGTCCAGACCGGTCTGGACTAGTCCAGTCTGGACTGAACCCTTCTCCAGACTGGTCTGGACTAGTCCAGACTGGTCTGGTCTAGACTAGTCCAAACTGGCCTAAACTGTCCTCCAGACTGGTCTGGACTAGTTCAGACTGGCCTGAACCCTCCTCCAGACTGGTCTGGATTCCAGACTGGCCTGAACCCTCCTCCAGACTAGTCTGGACTAGTCCAGAGTGGCCTGGACCCTCCTCCAGACTGGTCTGGACTAGTTCAGACTCGCCTGAACCCTCCTCCAGACTGGTCTGGACTAGTTCAGACTGGTCTGGTCTGGACTAGTCCATACTGGCCTGAACCCTCCTCCAGACTGGTCTGGACTAGTCCAGACTGGCCTGAACCCTCCTCCAGGTTGGCCAGCCTGAACTAGTCCAGACTGCTCTGGAGTAGTCCAGGCTGGCCTGAACCTTCCTCCAGACTGGTCTGGACTAGTCCAGACTGGCCTGAACCCTCCTCCAGGTTGGCCAGCCTTAACTAGTCCAAACTGCTCTGGAGTAGTCCAGACTGGTCTGAACCCTCCTCCAGGTTGGCCATCCTGAACTAGTTCAGACCGGTCTGGACTACTCCAGACTGGCCTGGCCCGACTAGTCCAGACCGGTCTGGACTAGTCCAGACTGTTCTGGTCTAGACTAGTCCAGACTGGCCTGAACCCTCCTCCAGACTGGTCTGGACTAGTCCAGACTGACCTGAACCCTCCTCCAGACTGGCCTGGACTAGTCCAGACTGGCCTGAACTCTCCTCCAGACTGGTATGGACTAGTCCAGACTGGCCTGAACCCTCCTACAGACTGGTCTGGACTACTCCAGACTGGCCTGGCCCGACTAGTCCAGACCGGTCTGGACTAGTCCAGACTGTTCTGGTCTAGACTAGTCCAGACTGGCCTGAACCCTCCTCCAGACTGGTCTGGACTAGTCCAGACTGGCCTGAACTCTTTTCCAGACTGGTCTGGACTAGTCCGGACTGGCCTGAACCCTCCTCCAGACTGGCCTGGACTAGTCCAGGCTGGCCTGAACTCTCCTTCAGACTGGTCTGGACTAGTCCAGACTGGCTTGAACCCTCCTACAGACTGGTCTGGACTACTCCAGACTGGCCTGGCCTGACTACTCCAGACTGGCCTGGCCCGACTAGTCCAGACCGGTCTGGACTAGTCCAGACTGTTCTGGTCTAGACTAGTCCAGACTGGCCTGAACCCTCCTCCAGACTGGTCTGGACTAGTCCAGACTGGCCTGAACTCTTTTCCAGACTGGTCTGGACTAGTCCAGACTGGCCTGAACCCTCCTCCAGACTGGCCTGGACTAGTCCAGGCTGGCCTGAACTCTCCTTCAGACTGGTCTGGACTAGTCCAGACTGGCTTGAACCCTCCTACAGACTGGTCTGGACTACTCCAGACTGGCCTGGCCTGACTATTCCAGACTGGTCTGGACTAGTCCAGACTGGTCTTGTCTGGACTAGTCCAGACTGGCCTGATCCGTCCTCCAGACTGGTCTGGACTAGTCCAGACTGGTCTGGACTAGTCAGGCCAGGCCAGTCTGGAGTAGTTCATAGTTGTTACTATGAGGTGAACATGCAGTCGAGCCTGAAGGAGCCTGATGAGTCTCAGAACGAGCAGCTCTACGACCAAACGCAGCTGGTTCTGCTGCTGAGGAAGAGTCCTGCCGCCGCCATGAGGTCCTGGACGTCCTGACAGGACCAGAGCTGCTGGGGGCCCCTGAGGGTTCCTCTGAGCAGCCTCCGGAGTATTACTGCTGGTCTACCGACTCGTTCTGCCTCGTCGCTGCTCTGGTTGAAAAGCATACAAAATAACCACAAAATAACCAAAACATTTCAGCAAAATTACCAAAAAATAATCAAAAAATAACCACAAAATTACCTCAAAATAACCAAAAAATATCCAAAAATAACCAAAAAATTACCAGAAATTACCACAAAATAACCAAAAAATTACAAAAAACAATCAAAAAACAACCCAAAAATTATTTCAAAATTACCAAAAGATTACAAAAAAATAATCAAAAAACAACCCAAAAATTATCGCAAAACAACCAAAAATTAACCAAAAAATAATCAAAAAAGTAACACAAAAATTACCGCAAAATAATCACAAAATTACCAAGAATAACAACAAAATATCCACAAAATTACCTCAAAATGACCACAAATGATGGGAAATGATTCCACATAACTGCAAAACTGTCGCTAAGAGACACACAGACAATAGAAATAAAAGTAAAGACACCAAACAGCAACAGAGATGCCACATGATGACACAAAAATGAAACTATAAAGCAATAAAAGACAGAAGGAGCAGAAAACGTTACCAGAAACAAGATATCTGATATCTTCACCTCATTGTGAGAACAAACTTGAATGTTCCAGAACAGAAAACATCATACTGATTCTGCAGGTGACTCTTATTCTCAAATCCTGAGGAGGATTCATGGTTTATTTTTGTTTTTTATCTGGTGAAATAAACACCAGCAGATGGATTCAAAGCTGTTCATGAATTTGTATTTAAACACAGTGTTTTGTTGTTTTTCAGAATCATCATCATCATTATCAACCTGGAAGACCCCCCCCCCCCCCCCCCCCCCCCACCGCTCTGATGGAGGTGAAATCCAAACTCATCCTGGATGAAAAGCTGTTTTCTTTAAAAGGTGGAGCTGTGAGACACATCTATGAACATCTGGATCTCCCGTTGTTGTTGTAGAGGAGCAGAAGTCGTGAATCCTGTCTGTTACATCCAAACCAAATCAGTTTATTGCATACCTGGGAAACACTCTGAAACAAGGGAACAACATCAGCAGCCATGAGAGACGAGCTCAGCTGCCAGTCATCTGTTTCCTGTGGAAAGTTTCGGTTTACCTGCTGGATCATTTTCTACATTTTTATTGGATTCTCTGTGTTTTTTTTGTTCTTCTTTGCCTCAGTAAACTCAAAGCAGCTCCAGCAGGCAGCTGTGATGGCAATGTGTGCATGTCGGTGCAGCAGTGGGATTAAAATGACAAAAACATTAATAATAAAGCAGCTGGTTAAATGTATTTGACATCTGATTATCTGAATGTTTCTGTTCTGGTGTCGATCACGATGCTGTATATCTGTTCTACCGATAACGTCTACCTCAGAGTCAACGGAAGCTTTAAACCCGACAGACGCTGGCGACGCTGCCGTTCAGCACCACGGACAGAGACGGAGGTGGAGGTGTATCTGAGGTGTGACGGACAGGTGAACGCTGAATAAACTTCAGATCCAGTCCGACTCAAATGGCTTTTTTCACCATTTTTGTTGACATACTTGTTTTTCATTTGTTTGTAGTTGATTTAAAGGGCAATAATGAAGCTCAGAGCGCCTCAGCTTGACTTAGAAACCAGTCCAGCGCCAGTGCAACCTGATGTTTTAAAGACACGGTATGTAGCAACGCAGCTCTGACCACAGGGGGCATCTGGAGCTGCTGTCTGGTTTAATGATTTAATGACACTTCTGTTGGCTCTTCCACCAGTCTGACCAGTATGTCTGACTGGGAACCAGCTGGAAGACCAGAGACCACCTGATGCCATCTTCTGACAGTGACTCCGTCTGCTCACGGGATGATTAAAACATGAGTTGGAACGACGTATTAATTGATGAGACCGAGCGTGTCGTCCTCTTCTCTCTGACCAGGACAACATCTGTCTCTTTTAAAGCACATCTGTCCACATCTGTGCGTCAGCCAGATGTGGTGCAGCGTGGCGCCGTGGAGTCATGAGGCGGCCACGAAGGGTTTGTCCAGTTCCTCTACAGTCTATGAGGCTGCCACATGAGCGTTCACGTGATCTACCGCCCTCCTGTGGTCAGACGTGGTGTTGCTACATTCAGTGGCTTTGGTTAAAAAACCTGATTTTTTTTTTCTTGGCAGATGGTTGACACAAATGTCAACCATCTGCTATGAGATGGGCTGCAGGTGGAGCTAAAACCCAGTACGGTTCCATTTAACCCTGACCTCTGACTGGAGAAGAGACGCTGGACTGTAGACGTTGACGGTGACGCGTCCGCAGATCTGCCATCATTCTGCTCCGGCAGCTGAAGGAGGTTCATGTTTGACTGACAGCTGATGAGCAGCAGCACCTGAGAGGATGCTGGGACGACATTCAGCTGTGTAGACAGGATAAATCTCTGATCCAGATTCAGATCCAGATCCAGATCCAGATTCAGATTCAGATTCAGATTCAGATTCAGATCCAGATCCAGATCCAGATCCAGATCCAGATTCAGATTCAGATCCAGATCCAGATTCAGATCCAGTTTCAGATCCAGTTTCAGATTCCGATTCAATTCCAGATTCAGATCCAGGTTCAGATCCTGATCCATTTTCAGATCCAGATCTAGATTCAGATTCAGATCCAGATCTAGATCTAGATCTAGATCAAGATTCAGATTGAGATCCAGATCCAGATCCAGATTCAGATTCAGATCCAGCTCCAGATCTGTGTGTTGGAGCTCAGACCTGACATTAAAGGGGTGGAGCTTTGAGGGCCAATTATTAAATATGGTCATAATAATAATCCAATGGAAATATTTTCAGAATTTTTAATTTTCATTACAAATCATATCATTTTAATATTAATCTTATAAAATTAATTATATGACACCTTTAAAAACAGTGGAAACATTTTCATTATATTATAATTATATTTTTATCTATGAATAAAAATCATAATCAACTGATGGTAGACGGTCTCTGACAAATACAACCTCAGCTGAATGACAACAAGCATCTTTTCCCACCATTTATGTATTTAACAGCTAAAGTAAAAAGAAAGAAGCCATCTGAAGTTGTTGTTTGCTGTTTGACTCGATCCGTCTGTTCTGGTTTCTGTTTCTTCACTCGTCGCTACGTAGCTGGAAGATCATCCAACGATCCCACCCGTCTGTGAATCATCTTCTCTGAACCCCAGTGGTTTTAAAATGCTTCTAGACTTGTATTCAGCAACAGCTGCTCCTCCAAGACCACTGCTGATGTCTTTCACTCTTGGCATTGTGTTTGCAACACTTGAATGTTCCAGCCCTGCAAACATCAGTTTTTCTGGACCTGCAGATGATCAGCAGCTCCTAAATCTTTCAATAGATTAACGAGGTTCTTCGGGATATTATTATTCTTATTCTTATTCTTATTATTATTATTATTATTATTATTGTTGTTTTTTTTGTATTTTTTTCTTTATAAATAGTAAAGAATGATCTGAACCTGGTTTTTCAGACATGATTCCAGTGTTTTGTCTCTGAGTTGTAACTGGTCTCGCTGATGTTCAACAGATGTTTAGCAGATGTTCAACAGATGTTTAGCAGATGTTCATCAGATCTTCAACAGATGTTAAGCAGATGTTCATCAGATGTTCAACAGATTTTCAGCAGATGTTTAGCAGATGTTCAACAGATGTTTAGCAGATGTTCAACAGATGTTTAACAGATGTTCATCAGATGTTCAACAGATGTTCATTAGATGTTCAACAGATGTTCATCAGATGTTCAACAGATGTTCATCAGATGTTCAACAGATGTTTAGCAGATGTTCAACAGATGTTCAACAGATGTTCATCAGATGTTCAACAGATGTTCAACAGATGTTCATCTGATGTTCATCAGATGTTCATCAGATGTTCAACAGATGTTCAACAGATGTTCATCAGATGTTCAACAGATGTTCATCAGATGTTCAGCAGATGTTCAACAGATGTTCATCAGATGTTCAACAGATGTTCAACAGATGTTCATCAGATGTTCATCAGATGTTCAACAGATGTTCATCAGATGTTCAACAGATGTTCAACAGATGTTCATCAGATGTTCAACAGATGTTCAGCAGATGTTCCTCAGATGTTCATCAGATGTTTAGCAGATGTTTTTATTTCATCGTGACAGAAACAAACGTGGATGTTTGTCGGTTCTTTGACTCGGTTCTGAAGGTTCGTTTCTCGGTGGGAACATGAGCCACAAACAGAAAACCAGAAGATCCTCCTGACAAACACAGCTGTCCATCATCCACAAGCAACAACACAACAAGAGTAAAACATCATCAGCAAATGTGCGGAGTCTCCTGCTTCGTGTCTGTTAGCAGTGCCTTAATCAGAACCGGTTCAGTCAGTAAACCTGTCAGATCCACCCGGAGAAAACTTTCATTTCATTTCAGAACTGGAGGAAATAATGTTTGAATGTAAAACTAGTTTTCGTTGTTGGTGAAATCGACTGAATGAACTTCAGAAAAACTACTGACTAAACTACTGACTCCAGCTGGCGTTCACATCCAAAATATCTGGGAGGAAATTAAAACCACAATATAATTATTTTTAAAACTGATATAAAATAAAATTAAAACAAAGATTAGCCAAAAGAGTAAAATAATAACAAAGAGATGATGTCGACTTAACGAATGGAGTTTAAATGACCCTTTAAAGTCAGTTCAGGTCATAAACCTTTATCTGATTGGTTGAGCCACGCCCCCTAATTACACAAAAGAGAAATGGTTGTTCACTGAAAAAAATAAAAACTATAAATGAACATAGGCGGCACTGGTCCAGTAACTGGTCCAGTAACTGGTCCAGCTATGATCAGTGTGAAGAGAACCTCCTATCCTTCCTTTAAATGATTACATCATCGTAGCGGCCCGGCTCTCGTCTGGGTCAACAGTGACTCCATCTGGGTTCAGTGCTGGAACCAACTGGGACATCTATGTGGACCAGGACGTGGTGCTGGTGAGAGAGACGGGCAGGAGGAACCAGAGACTGTAGAGATGAACATCCTGTGATGTCACCAGATGGTCCTAAACGCTGATTTTCTTCTTCTGGTTCTGGATAAATCCATCTTATTGTCAACAAACCGGAGGATTTTGTTGGTCAACCATGGCTGAAAAGGTCCTGGTTCTGGTCACGGGACCATACAAGGATCCCAGCGGAGCTCCACTGGTTTCAGATGTTGTTGGATCGTCAACCTGAAAGGCTGTTTGATCTGAAACGATCTGAGGCCAAAGCTGCTGGACCAGAGGATCCAGCCGCTGGACTGGAGGATCCAGGTGCTGGACCGGAGGACCCAGGTGCTGGACTGGAGGACCCAGCCGCTGGACCGGAGGATCCAGGTGCTGGCATAAATGATATCGAGATGATCTAGATCCAGTCCTGGCTGGTCCTTCAAACGGGGTTAAGACAGCTGCTTCAGGTTGCTTTGCTTCACCTCCCAACCCATCCAGACCAACCCAGAACCTTCCAGACCAACACAGACCCTCCCAGACCAACACAGAACCTCCCAGACCAACACAAAATCTTCCAGACCAACACAGAACATCCCAGACCAACACAAAACATCCCAGACCAACACAGAACCTTCCAGACCAACGCAGAACCTTCCAGAACCTTCCTGACAGACCCAGAACTGGTCTCAGTGGCCTGTCAGTGCCGTTAACTTCACTACAGGACACATTATCATTAAAACATAAACTGCTCTGTTTGGTCTTTATTCACCTCAGAAGTCAGGACAAAGATAAGAGACTGAGGTGATGACAGCCGCCCATTAATCCCATTAATCCCATTAATCATAACCAACTGTCACCCTGGTGGTCAGCGGAGGAACTGCAGCTCTCTTCACATCCTGGATGGAGCCAGACGTGACCCTCTGGGGGCAGCAGATCCCACTCAGAGTGCATCCAGAACCACCTGGAACCGATCTTTAACCCTTCTTTTACTCACCTGGGGCCCGCTGATGCATGCTGGGACCTGGACCAGAGTTACAGCTAAAAACCAGTGCAGAAATTCCCTAAAACGTCTCTTTAAACTGGTCCAACACACATAAAGAGAAATGAATTTGTAGCTGGAAACGACGGTTCATTTTGGGCTGCAGTGAAATTAAAAAAATTTAGTTCATCTAGTCAACAAAAACACAACAACAGTGGATGTCAGGTGAAGCTGCAGCATCCGTTTCATCCTGTTTTATTTTATTTTTCGGTTTAATGCTGTTCAGAGTGAATTCTCTCCACTGTGCTGCCCTGTATTTAAGGTTGGTTGTGTTTGTTGTTTTAAAAGCTCCTGAACGAATCCTGCTGATGCAACTGAAGAAAACAGCAAATAAAGAAAGAAATATCACTGCAAACAACCAACTTGTGTCCTCAGTGTTGAATAAAATAACTCCAATAACAGACTTTATTTTTGTTCATTTAAGTATCTGTGTGTGTCTCTGTATGACAGGTTAAAAAAAGAGTATCAGTGAAAAAATAGAGCCTTAACGATGTAATAAATGTGTGCGGTTGTTCGTTCTCTATATGCACACCTGGAAACTGGTGAGGGTGTTAATTGTGGCCTTTTCTTTCTCTTTCATGTCCTGCAATGTTGTAAAATGATTTGTATTAAACGAAACGGTTTATTGAGCTTAATGAGGCTTTATGTTTCATAATAAATGAACTGTGCTCAACTGTGAGACCAGATCCTTGATTCAGTAGCAGTACCACCTTTGACCACAGGGGGCCGTTTGTCTCTGCAGCACTGATGACGATAATACCACTGAGGTCCACTGGAGGAGCTCTGGGCTCCGATAGCAGCTGATGTCTCAGACTGGAGAAGAAGAGCTGGAAGCCTTAAAAATTAAATAATAGCTACATTAATGCACTTAAGCTCTAAATTCATCTTTAAAAAAGTAGATGCTCATTGAATAATTAACCTGTTTACCAGCTACATGGAAGCTGAGTTGCTACAAGCAATTTTAATGGAATTAAAACAAATTAAAACCCAACTGATGCCCTTTACCTAAATGTATCTAAAAACTGGTGTTTAATGTTGTTATCCAGCTTAAAAAAAAAAACAGTAGAGGTGGGTGAGCTAACAAGCTAAAAGTTAGTTAGTCAGCAACAAGGTGGCTACATGCTGGCTAAGCAGCTACGAACTAATAGCTGCATTAATTATAGTCAGCACCAGCTAAAGACGTGTTAGCAGCTGCTGCTAACATTTATCCATTAAAACAGAACAAAATTACTTTATCTCTGAATATTTGTTTTTTCAAGCTCCTGTCCACAAAGACAGAAAAACCTCTGAATCTAGAATATTCCTGAAGACACTCTGACAGGACGTTAGAACATTCTTAAAGACACTCTGACGAAATGTTAGAACATTCCTGAGGACACTCTGATGGGACTTTGGAACATTCCTGAAGACACTGTGATGGGGCGTTAGAACATTCCTGAAGACACTGACGGAACGTTAGAACATTCCTGAAGTAACTGTGACGGGATGTTAGAACATTCCTGAAGACACTCTGATAGGACGTTAGAACATTCCTGAAGACATTCTGACGACACGTTAGAACATTCCTGAAGACACTCTGACGGAACGTTAGAACATTCCTGAAGACACTGTGACAGGATGTTAGAACATTCCTGAAGACACTCTGACGGAACGTTAGAACATTCCTGAAGACACTGTGACGGGACGTTAGAACATTCCTGAAGACACTGTGACGGAACGTTAGAACATTCCTGAAGACACTGTGACGGGATGTTAAAACATTCCTGAAGACACTCTGATGGAAAATTAGAACATTCCTGAAGACACTGTGACGGGACGTTAGAACATTACTGAAGACACTGTGATGGGACATTAGAACATTCCTGAAGACAGTCTGACGGAATGTTAGAACATTCCTGAAGACACTGTGACGGGACATTAGAACATTCCTGAAGACACTGTGATGGGATGTTGGAACATTCCTGAAGACACTCTGATGGGACTTTAGAACATTCCTGAAGACACTGTGATGGGATTTTAGAACATTCCTGAAGACACTCTGACAGGACGATAGAACATTCCTGAGGATACTCTGATGGGATGTTAGAACATTCCTGAAGACACTGTGATGGGACATTAGAACATTCCTGAAGACATTCTGACGGGACTTTAAAACATTCCTGAAGACACTCTGACGGAATGTTAGAACATTCCTGAGGACACTGTGATGGGGCGTTAGAACATTCCTGAAGACACTGCCAGGACTTTAGAACATTCCTAAAGACACTCTGATGGAACGTTAGAACATTCCTGAAGACACTCTAACGGAACGTTAGAACATTCCTGAAGACACTGTGACGGGACATTAGAACATTCCTGAAGACACTGTGATGGGACGTTAGAACATTCCTAAAGACACTCTGACAGGATGTTAGAACATTCCTGAACACACTCTGATAGGACGTTAGAACATTCCTGAAGACACTCTGACAGAACGTTAAAAATTAGAACACTCTGATGAGAGACATTAGAACTGGGGACGTGAGAACATTCCTGAAGACACTCTGATGGAAGACATTCCTGAAGACACTGACTTAGAACATTCCTGAAGAGGACACTCTGATGGGAAGACATGAGAACATTCCTGAGAACACTGTGACATGTGACGTTAGAACATTCCTGAAGACATTCTGACGGGACTTTGAGACACTTTAGAACATTCCTGAAGACACTCTGACGAATGAAGACGGAATGTTAGAACATTCCTAAGGACACTCTGAAGGGAAGTTAGAACATTCCTGAAGACACTCTGACCGGACTTTAGAACATTCCTAAAGACACTGTGATGGGATGTTAGAACATTCCTGAAGACATTCTGATGGGACTTTAGAACATTCCTGAAGACACTCTGACGGAATGTTAGAACATTCCTGAGGACACTCTGACGGGGCGTTAGAACATTCCTGAAGACACTGACAGGACTTTAGAACATTCCTAAAGACACTCTGATGGAACGTTAGAACATTCCTGAAGACACTGGAACGTTAGAACATGTGACGGAACATTAGAATATTCCTGAAGACACTGTGATGGGACGTTAGAACATTCCTAAAGACACTCTGACGGGACGATAGAACATTCCTGTAGACACTCTGACGGGACTTTAAATCATTCCTGAAGACACTCTGACAGGATGTTAGAACATTCCTGAACACACTCTGATGGGACGTTAGAACATTCCTGAAGACACTCTGACAGAACGTTAGAATATTGGTGAGGACACTCTGATGGGATGTTAGAACATTCCTGAAGACACTCTGATGGGACGTTAGAACATTCTTGAAGAAACTCTGACAGGATGTTAGAACATTCTTGAAGAGACTCTGATGGGACGTGAGAACATTCCTGAAGTCACTGTGATGTGACGTTAGAACACCCTGAAGACATTCTGACGGGACTTTAGAACATTCCTGAAGACACTCTGACGGAATGTTAGAACATTCCTAAGGACACTCTGACCGGACTTTAGAACATTCCTAAAGACACTGTGATGGGATGTTAGAACATTCCTGAAGACACTGTGACGGGATGTTAGAACATTCCTGACGACACTGTGACGGGATGTTAGAACATTCCTGAAGACACTCTGACGGAACGTTAGAACATTCCTGAAGACACTCTGACGGAACGTTAGAACATTGCTGAAGACACTGTGACGGGACGTTAGAACATTCCTGAAGACACTGTGATGGGACGTTAGAACATTCCTGAAGACACTCGGACGGGACGTTAGAACATTCCTGAAGACACTCTGAGAGGATGTTAGAACATTCCTGAAGAGACTCTGATGGGATGTTAGAACATTCCTGAAGACACGCTGATGGGACATTAGAACATTGCTGAGGACACTCTGATGGGACGTTAGAACATTCCTGAAGACACTGTGACGGGACGTTAAAACATTCCTGAAGACACTGTGAAGGGATGTTAGAACATTCCTGAAGACACTGTGATGGGACGTTAGAACATTCCTAAAGACACTCTGACGGGACGATAGAACATTCCTGAAGACACTCTGACGGGACTTTAGATCATTCCTGAAGACACTCTGACAGGATGTTAGAACATTCCTGAACACACTCTGATGGGAAGTTAGAACATTCCTGAAGACACTCTGACAGAACGTTAGAATATTGGTGAGGACACTCTGATGGGACGTTAGAACATTCCTGAAGACACTCTGATGGGACGTTAGAACATTCCTGAAGACAAACGTTAGAACATTCCTGAAGAAACTGTGAACGGAACGTTAGAACATTCCTGAAGACACTGTGACGGGACGTTAGAACATTCCTAAAGACACTCTGACGGGACGATAGAACATTCCTGAAGACACTCTGACGGGACTTTAGAACATTCCTGAAGACACTCTGACAGGATGTTAGAACATTCCTGAACACACTCTGATGGGACGTTAGAACATTCCTGAAGACACTCTGACAGAACGTTAGAATATTGGTGAGGACACTCTGATGGGACGTTAGAACATTCCTGAAGACACTCTGATGGGACGTTAGAACATTCCTGAAGACACTCTGACAGGATGTTAGAACATTCCTGAAGAGACTCTGATGGGACGTGAGAACATTCCTGAAGACACTGTGATGTGACGTTAGAACACCCTGAAGACATTCTGACGGGACTTTAGAACATTCCTGAAGACACTCTGACGGAATGTTAGAACATTCCTAAGGACACTCTGAAGGGAAGTTAGAACATTCCTGAAGACACTCTGACCGGACTTTAGAACATTCCTAAAGACACTGTGACGGGACGTTAGAACATTCCTGAAGACACTGTGATGGGACGTTAGAACATTCCTGAAGACACTCTGACGGGACGATAGAACATTCCTGAAGACACTCGGACGGGACGTTAGAACATTCCTGAAGACACTCTGAGAGGATGTTAGAACATTCCTGAAGGAGACTATGATGGGATGTTAGAACATTCCTGAAGACACGCTGATGGGACGTTAAAACATTGCTGAGGACACTCTGATGGGACGTTAGAACATTCCTGAAGACACTGTGACGGGACGTTAAAACATTCCTGAAGACACTGTGAAGGGATGTTAGAACATTCCTGAAGACACTCTGAAGGAACGTTAGAACATTCCTGAAGACACTGTGACGGGAGGTTAGAACATTCCTGAAGACACTGTGATGGAACGTAAGAACATTCCTGAAGACACTCTGACAGGACGATAGAACATTCCTGAAGACACTCTGACGGGACGTTAGAACATTCCTGAAGACACTCTGACAGGATGTTAGAACATTCCTGAAGACACTCTGACGGAACATTAAAAAATTGCTGAGGACACTCTGATGGGACGTTAGAACATTCCTGAAGACACTCTGATGGGACGTTAGAACATTCCTGAAGACAATCTGACAGGATGTTAGAACATTCCTGAAGAGACTCTGATGGGACTTTAGAAAATTCCTAAAGACACTCTGATGGGACATTAGAACATTGCTGAGGACACTCTGATGGGACGTTAGAACATTCCTGAAGTAACTGTGACGGGACGTTAGAACATTCCTGAAGACACTCTGATGGGACGTTAGAACATTCCTGAAGACACTCTGACAGGACGATAGAACATTCCTGAGGATACTCTGAAGGGACGTTAGAACATTCCTAAAGACACTGTGATGGGACGTTAGAACATTCCTGAAGACATTCTGACGGGACTTTAGAACATTCCTGAAGACACTCTGACGGAATGTTAGAACATTCCTGAGGACACTCTGATGGGGCGTTAGAACATTCCTGAAGACACTAAAAGGACTTTAGAACATTCCTAACGACACTCTGATGGAACGTTAGAACATTCCTGAAGACACTGTGACGGAACGTTAGAACATTCCTGAAGACACTGTGACGGGACGTTAGAACATTCCTGAGGACACTCTGACGGGGAGTTAGAACATTCCTGAAGACACTGACAGGACTTTAGAACATTCCTAAAGACACTCTGATGGAACGTTAGAACATTCCTGAAGACACTCTAACGGAACGTTAGAACATTCCTGAAGACACTGTGACGGGACATTAGAACATTCCTGAAGACACTGTGATGGGACGTTAGAACATTCCTAAAGACACTCTGACGGGACGATAGAACATTCCTGAAGACACTCTGACGGGACTTTAAATCATTCCTGAAGACACTCTGACAGGATATTAGAACATTCCTGAACACACTCTGATCGGACGTTAGAACATTCCTGAAGAGACTCTGATGGGACGTGAGAACATTCCTGAAGACACTGTGATGTGACGTTAGAACACCCTGAAGACATTCTGACGGGACTTTAGAACATTCCTGAAGACACTCTGACGGAATGTTAGAACATTCCTAAGGACACTCTGAAGGGAAGTTAGAACATTCCTGAAAACACTGTGACTGGACTTTAGAACATTCCTAAAGACACTGTGATGGGATGTTAGAACATTCCTGAAGACACTGTGACGGGATGTTAGAACATTCCTGACGACACTGTGACGGGATGTTAGAACATTCCTGAAGACACTCTGACGGAACGTTAGAACATTCCTGAAGACACTCTGACGGAACGTTAGAACATTGCTGAAGACACTGTGACGGGACGTTAGAACATTCCTGAAGACACTGTGATGGGACGTTAGAACATTCCTGAAGACACTCTGACGGAACGTTAAAAAATTGCTAGGGACACTCTGATGGGACGATAGAACATTCCTGAAGACACTCTGATGGGACGTTAGAACATTCCTGAAGACAATTTGACAGGATGTTAGAACATTCCTGAAGAGACTCTGATGGGACTTTAGAAAATTCCTAAAGACACTCTGATGGGACATTAGAACATTGCTAAGGGACACTCTGATGGGACGTTAAAACATTCCTGAAGTATACGGGGCGGGACGTTAGAACATTCCTGAAGACACTCTGATGGGACGTTAGAACATTCCTGAAGACACTCTGACAGGACGATAGAACATTCCTGAGGATACTCTGAAGGGACGTTACAACATTCCTAAAGACACTGTGATGGGACGTTAGAACATTCCTGAAGACATTCTGACGGGACTTTAGAACATTCCTGAAGACACTCTGACGGAATGTTAGAACATTCCTGAGGACACTCTGATGGGGCGTTAGAACATTCCTGAAGACACTGACAGGACTTTAGAACATTCCTAAAGACACTCTGATGGAACGTTAGAACATTCCTGAAGACACTGTGACGGAACGTTAGAACATTCCTGAAGACACTGTGACGGGACGTTAGAACATTCCTGACGACAGTGTGATGGAACGTAAGAACATTCCTGAAGACACTCTGACGGGACGATAGAACATTCCTGAAGACACTCTGACGGGACGTTAGAACATTCCTGAAGACACTCTGACAGGATGTTAGAACATTCCTGAAGACACTCTGACGGAACGTTAAAAAATTGGTGAGGACACTCTGATGGGATGTTAGAACATGCCTGAAGACACTCTGATGGGACGTTAGAACATTCCTGAAGACAATCCGACAGGATGTTAGAACATTACTGAAGAGACTCTGATGGGACTTTAGAAAATTCCTAAAGACACTCTGATGGGACATTAGAACATTACTGAGGACACTCTGATGGGACGTTAGAACATTGCTGAAGTAACTGACGGGACGTTAGAACATTCCTGAAGATACTCTGATGGGACGTTAGAACATTCCCGAAGACACTCTGACGGAACTTTAGAACATTCTTGAAGACACTGTGACGGGACGTTAGAACATTCCTGAAGACACTGTGATGGGACGTTAGAACATTCCTGAAGACACTGTGACAGGATGTTAGAACATTCCTGAAGACACGTTGACGGAACGTTAGAACATTCCTGAAGACACTGTGATGGGACGTTAGAACATTCCTGAAGACACTCTGACGGGACGATAGGACATTCCTGAAGACACTCTGATGGGACGTTAGAACATTCCTGAAGACACTCTGATGGGACGTTAGAACATTCCTGAAGACACTCTGACGGAACGTTAGAACATTGCTGAGGACACTCTGATGGGACGTTAGAACATTCCTGAAGACACTCTGACGGGACGTTAGAACATTCCTGAAGACATTCTGACAGGACTTTAGAACATTCCTGAAGACACTCTGACTGAATCTTAGAATATTCCTGAGGACACTATGAAGGGGCGTTAGAACATTCCTGAAGACACTCAGACGGGGCTTTAGAACATTCCTAAAGACACTCTGATGGAACGTTAGAACATTCCTGAAGACACTCTAATGGAACGTTAGAACATTCCTGAAGACACTCTGACGGAATGTTAGAACATTCCTGTGGACACTCTGACGGGGCGTTAGAACATTCCTGAAGACACTGACAGGACTTTAGAACATTCCTAAAGACACTCTGATGGAACGTTAGAACATTCCTGAAGACACTCTGACGGGACGTTAGAACATTCCTGAAGACACTGTGATGGGACGTTAGAACATTCCTGAAGACACTCTGATGGAACGTTAGAACATTCCTGAAGACACTGTGACGGGACATTAGAACATTCCTGAAGACACTGTGATGGGAAGTTAGAACATTCCTGAAGACACTCTGATGGGACGTTAGAACATTCCTGAAGACACTGTGACAGGATGTTAGAACATTCCTGAAGACACTCTGACGGAACGTTAGAACATTCCTGAAGACACTGTGATGGGACATTAGAACATTCCTGAAGACACTCTGACGGGACGATAGGACATTCCTGAAGACATTCTGACGGGACGTTAGAACATTCCTGAAGACACTCTGATGGGACGTTAGAACATTCCTGAAGACACTCTGACGGAACGTTAGAACATTGCTGAGGACACTCTGATGGGACGTTAGAACATTCCTGAAGACATTCTGACAGGACTTTAGAACATTCCTGAAGACACTCTGATGGAATCTTAGAACATTCCTGAAGACACTCTGACAGGACGATAGAACATTCCTGAGGATACTCTGAAGGGACGTTAGAACATTCCTGAAGACACTGTGATGGGACGTTAGAACATTCCTGAAGACATTCTGACGGGACGTTAGAACATTCCTGAAGACACTCTGACGGAATGTTAGAACATTCCTGAGGACACTCTGACGGGGCGTTAGAACATTTCTGAAGACACTGATAGGACTTTAGAACATTCCTAAAGACACTCTGAAGGAACGTTAGAACATTCCTGAAGACACTGTGACGGAACGTTAGAACATTCCTGAAGACACTGTGACGGGATGTTAGAACATTCCTGAAGACACTCTGGTGAAACGTTAGAACATTCCTGAAGACACTGTGACGGGACGTTAGAACATTCCTGAAGACACTGTGATGGGACGTTAGAACATTCCTGAGGACACTCTGACGGAACGTTAGAACATTCCTGAAAACACTGTGATGGGAAGTTAGAACATTCCTGAAGACACTGTGATGGGACGTTAAAACATTCCTGAAGACACTGTAATGGGATTTTAGAACATTCCTGAAGACACTGTAATGGGATTTTAGAACATTCCTGAAGACACTCTGACAGGACGGTAGAACATTCCTGAGGATACTCTGATGGGACGTTAGAACATTCATGAAGACACTGTGATGGGACGTTGGATCATTCCTGAAGACATTCTGACGGGACTTTAGAACATTCCTGAAGACACTCTGATGAAATGTTAGAACATTCCTGAGGAGACTCTGACGGGGCGTTAGAACATTCCTGAAGACACTGACAGGACTTTAGAACATTCCTAAAGATACTCTGATGGAACGTTAGAACATTTCTAAAGACACTCTGATGGAACGTTAGAACATTCCTGAAGACACTGTGACGGGATGTTAGAACATACCTGAAGACACTCTGACGGAACGTTAGAACATTCCTGAAGACACTGTGACGGGACATTAGAACATTCCTGAAGACACTGTGATGGGACGTTAGAACATTCCTGAAGACATTTCGAGGGGACTTTAGAACATTCCTGAAGACACTCTGACGGAATGTTAGAACATTCCTGAGGACACTCTGACGGGGCGTTAGAACATTCCTGACAGACACTTCCTGACACTGACGTTGAGAACATTCCTGAAGAGTGACACGTGACGGGATGTTAGAACATTCCTGAAGACACTGGGTTTAGACATTCCTGAAGACACTGTGACGGGACGTTAGAACATTCCTGAAGACACTGTGATGGGACGTTAGAACATTCCTGAAGACACTCTGACGGAACGTTAGAACATTCCTGAAGACACTGACAGGACTTTAGAACATTCCTAAAGACACTCTGACGGAATGTTAGAACATTCCTGAGGACACTCTGACAGGATGAGAACATTCCTGAGGACAAGAACATTCCTGAAGACATGAAACTCTTGAAGGGACGTTAAACATTCCTGAAGACACTCTGACAGGACGATAGAACATTCCTGAAGACACTCTGAAGGGACGTTAGAACATTCCTGAAGACACTGTGATGGGACGTTAGAACATTCCTGAAGACACTGTAGAACATTCCTGAAGAACTCTGACGGGACGTTAGAACATTCCTGAAGACACTGTGATGGGAAGTTAGAACATTCCTGAAGACACTCTGAAGGACGATTTTAGAACATTCCTAAGACACTGTGACGGATGTTAGAACATTCTGAGACATCTGAAGACACTGACGGATTTAGAACATTCCTGAAGACACTCTGACGGGTGTTAGAACATTCCTGAAGACACTGTGATGGGACGTTAGAACATTCCTGAAGGACACTCTGATGAACGTTAGAACATTACTAAAGACACTGTGACGGGACATTAGAACATTCTGAAGACACTTGATGGAAGTTAGAACATTCCTGAAGACACTCTGATGGGACGTTAGAACGTTCCTGAAGACACTGGACTGGATGTTAGAACATTCTGAAGACACTCTGACGGAACGTTAGAACATCCTGAAGACACTGTGATGGGACATTAGAACATTCCTGATTTGAACGAACACTCTGATGGGACGTAGAACATTCCTGAAGACACTCTATGACGAACGTTAGAACATTGCTGAGGACACTCTGAGGGACGTTAGAACATTCCTGAAGACATTCTGACGGATTTAGAAACATTCCTGAAGACACTCTGACGGAATCTTAGAACATTCCTGAAAGACACTGTGACGGGGAGTTGAAGAAGGGGACTTAGAAACATGAAGGACACTGAAGGACTTTAGAACATTCCTAAAGACACTCTGAAGAACGAAGACACTGTTGAGGGGCGTTAACGTTAGAACATTCCTGAAGACACTGTGACGGGATGTTAGAACATTCAGAACAATTGGTGAAACGTTAAACATTCCTGAAGACACTGTGACGGGACGTTAGAACATTCCTGAAGACACTGTGACACTGGGACGTTAGAACATTCCTGAGGACACTCTGACGAACGTTAGAACATTCCTGAAACACTGTGATGGGAAGTTAGAACATTCCTGAAGACACTGTGACGTTCATTCTGAAGACACTGTAATGGGATTTTAGAACATTCCTGAAGACACTCTGACAGGACACACGGGTTAGAACATTCTGAAGACACTTGATGGAACGTTAGAACATTCCTGAAGACTCTGATGGACGTTAGAACTTTGAGACTTGAGGACGGAACCTTCTGAAGACATTCTGACGGGACGTTAGAACATTCCTGAAGACACTGTGATGTGACGGGACTTGAGAACATTCCTGAAGACACTGTGATGGACGTTAGAACATTCCTGAAGACATTTGAGGGATTTAGAACATTCCTGAAGACACTCTGACGGAATGTTAGAACATTCCTGAGGACACCTCGACGGGGCGTTAGACATTCCTGAAGACACTGACATGGACTTTAGAAACATTCCTAAAGACACTCTGATGGAACGTTAGAACATTCCTGAAACGACACTGTGAACGAACGTGTAGAACATTCCTGAAGACACTGTGACGGGATGTTAGAACATCCTGAAGACACTCTGACGGAACGTTAGAACATTCCTGAAGACACTGTGACGGGACGTTAGAACATTCCTGAAGACATCTGACGGAAACTTAGAACATTCCGAGACCGACCGGACTTTAGAACATTCCTAAGACACTCTGACGGAATGTTAGAAATTCCTGAGGAGACTTTTCTGACGAACACTTGAAGGATTAGAACATTCTGAGACATTCTGACGGGACTTTAGAATTTCCTGAAGACACTCTGATGGAACGTTAAAACATTCCTGAAGACACTTGACAGGACGATAGAACAATACTCTGAAGGACGTTAGAACATTCCTGAAGACACTGTGATGAGACGTTTCTGAAGGACATGATTTAGAACATTCCTGAAGACACTCTGACGGAAGTTGAGAACATTCATGAAGACACTGTGAGGGGATGTTAGAACATTCCTGAAGACACTTGTGGGGATGTTAGAACATTCCTGAAGACACTGTTTGATGGGACGTGAGATTGAGGGACGGTTAGAAACATTCCTGAAGACACTCTGAGGACGTTAGAACATTCTGAAGACACTGTGAAGGGCGTTAGAACAATTCAATTTCCATTCCGACGTCTGTTACAATGACATGGGATCTTTAAGACATTCCCCCGAGCAAATTCATCAACGATTTTAAATCCACAATTATGAGGTAAACTCCCACGTAGGAGAAAACCTTTACCAGTGAAGGAAAACATTAAGAAGAAACCTTGAGCGGACGTCAGACATTCCTGAAAGACATCTGACGGAATTTAGAACATTCCTGAAGACACTCTGACAGGACGATAGAACATCCTGAGGATACTCTGAAGACGTTAGAACATTCCTGAAGACACTGCACTGTGATGGAGACGTTAGAACATTCCTGAAGACATTCGACGGACTTTAGAGACATTCATGAAGACACTCTGATGGAACGTTAAAATTCCTGAAGACACTCTGACGGACATTAGAACATTCATTCTGAAGACAAAGACACGTGATGGATGTTAGAACATTCCTGAAGACATTGTGACGGGATGTTAGAACATTCCTGAAGACACTGTTGGGATGTTAGAACATTCCTGAAGACATTGTGACGGGATTTAGACATTCCTGAGGAAACTTGGGGCAAGTCTGAGACATTCCTGAAGACACTTGACGGGAGAACATTGCTGAAGACACTGTGAAGGCGTTCACATTTCCAATGATTTATATAGCTCTGACATGACAGTCTAGGCGCTTACCTGAAGAGCACCCTGAGCAAATTCATCAACTAAGATCGAATTAAATCTCAATGATAGGAGGTAAAAACTCCGTAGGAGAAAAAACCTTTATACCAAACAGTTGAAGGAAAAATCCACTTTAAGAGGAAGAAACCTTGAGCAGGACCTGGCTCATTGGGGGGACCTTCCTGCCGAAAGGCCAGAACATTCTGAAGACACTGTGACGGGACGTTAGAACATTCCTGAAGAGACTCTGACGGGACGATTAGAACATTCCTGAAAACACACTGAAGACGAGATGGGATGTTAGAACATTCCTGAAGACACTGACGTTTAAACATGAAGACACTTGACGGATGTTAGAACATTCCTGAAGACACTCTGGACAGGACGGTAGAACATTCCTGAGGATACTCTGATGGGACGTTAGAACATTCATGAAGACACTGTGATGGGACGTTGGATCATTCCTGAAGACATTCTGACGGGACTTTAGAACATTCCTGAAGACACTGATGAAATGTTAGAACATTCCTGAGGAGACTCTGACGGGGCGTTAGAACATTCCTGAAGACACTGACAGGACTTTAGAACATTCCTAAAGATACTCTGATGGAACGTTAGAACATTTCTAAAGACACTCTGATGGAACGTTAGAACATTCCTGAAGACACTGTGACGGGATGTTAGAACATACCTGAAGACACTCTGACGGAACGTTAGAACATTCCTGAAGACACTGTGACGGGACATTAGAACATTCCTGAAGACACTGTGATGGGACGTTAGAACATTCCTGAAGACATTTCGAGGGGACTTTAGAACATTCCTGAAGACACTCTGACGGAATGTTAGAACATTCCTGAGGACACTCTGACGGGGCGTTAGAACATTCCTGAAGACACTGACAGGACTTTAGAACATTCCTAAAGACACTCTGATGGAACGTTAGAACATTCCTGAAGACACTGTGACAGAACGTTAGAACATTCCTGAAGACACTGTGACGGGATGTTAGAACATTCCTGAAGACACTCTGGTGGAACGTTAGAACATTCCTGAAGACACTGTGATGGGACGTTAGAACATTCCTGAAGACACTCTGACGGAACGTTAGAACATTCCTGAAGACACTGACAGGACTTTAGAACATTCCTAAAGACACTCTGACGGAATGTTAGAACATTCCTGAGGACACTGACAGGATGATAGAACATTCCTGAGGATACTCTGAAGGGACGTTAGAACATTCCTGAAGACACTGTGATGGGACGTTAGAACATTCCTGAAGACATTCTGACGGGACTTTAGAATATTCCTGAAGACACTCTGATGGAACGTTAAAACATTCCTGAAGACACTCTGACAGGACGATAGAACATTCCTGAGGATACTCTGAAGGGACGTTAGAACATTCCTGAAGACACTGTGATGGGACGTTAGAACATTCCTGAAGACATTCTGACGGGACTTTAGAACATTCCTGAAGACACTCTGACGGAATGTTAGAACATTCCTAAAGACACTGTGAGGGGATGTTAGAACATTCCTGAAGACATTGTGACGGGATGTTAGAACATTCCTGAAGACACTGTGATGGGATGTTAGAACATTCCTGAAGACACTGTGAGGGGATGTTAGAACATTCCTGAAGACATTGTGACGGGATGTTAGAACATTCCTGAAGACACTGTGACGGGATGTTAGAACATTCCTGAAGACACTCTGACGGAACGTTAGAACATTGCTGAAGACACTGTGAAGGGACGTTAGAACAATTCAATTTCAATTCAATTTTATTCATATAGCGTCTGTTACAATGACAATTGTCTCTAGGCGCTTCACAGAGACCCAGAGCATGACCCCCGAGCAAATATCATCAACTAAGATTATATAATTAAATCCAATCAATGATAATGGCAGGTAAAAAACTCCCACGTAGGGAGAAAAAAAACCTTTATACCAAACAGTGGCAAGGAAAAACTCCACTTTAAGAGGAAGAAACCTTGAGCAGGACCTGGCTCATATGGGGGGACCTTCCTGCCGAAAGCCAGAACATTCCTGAAGACACTCTGACGGGACGACAGAACATTCCTGAAGACACTCTGACAGGACGATAGAACATTCCTGAGGATACTCTGAAGGGACGTTAGAACATTCCTGAAGACACTGTGATGGGACGTTAGAACATTCCTGAAGACATTCTGACGGGACTTTAGAACATTCCTGAAGACACTCTGATGGAACGTTAAAACATTCCTGAAGACACTCTGACGGGACTTTAGAACATTCCTGAAGACACTCTGACGGAATGTTAGAACATTCCTGAAGACACTCTGAAGGGATGTTAGAACATTCCTAAAGACACTGTGAGGGGATGTTAGAACATTCCTGAAGACATTGTGACGGGATGTTAGAACATTCCTGAAGATGTGAAAGAACTGTGACGGAGATGTTAGAACATTCCTGAAGAAACTCTGACGGAACGTTAGAACATTCCTGAAGACACTCTGACGGAACGTTAGAACATTGCTGAAGACACTGTGAAGGGACGTTAGAACAATTCAATTTCAATTCAATTTTATATAGCGCGTTGACAATGACAATTGTCTCTAGGCGCTTTACAGAGACCCAGAGCATGACCCCCGAGCAAATATCATCAACTAAATTATATAATTAAATCCAATCAATGATAATGGCAGGTAAAAAACTCCCACGTAGGGAGAAAAAAAAACCTTTATACCAAACAGTGGCAAGGAAAAACTCCACTTTAAGAGGAAGAAACCTTGAGCAGGACCTGGCTCATATGGGGGGACCTTCCTGCCGAAGGCCAGAACATTCCTGAAGACACTGTGACGGGACGTTAGAACATTCCTGAAGAGACTCTGACGGGACGATAGAACATTCCTGAAGACACTCTGACGGGACGTTAGAACATTCCTGAAGAGACTCTGATGGGATGTTAGAACATTCCTGAAGACACGTTTATGGGACGTTAGAACATTGCTGAGGAACACTCTGTGACGGGACGTTAAAACATTCCTGAAGACACTGTGACGGGATGTTAGAACATTCCTGAAGACACTCTGATGGAACGTTAGAACATTCCTGAAGACACTGTGACGGGACGTTAGAACATTCCTGAACACACTGTGATGGAACGTTAGAACATTCCTGAAGACACTCTGACGGGATGATAGAACATTCCTGAAGACACTCTGACGGGACGTTAGAACATTCCTGAAGACACTCTGACAGGATGTTAGAACATTCCTGAAGACACTCTGACGGAACGTTAAAAAATTGCTGAGGACACTCTGATGGGACGTTAGAACATTCCTGAAGACACTCTGATGGGACGTTAGAATATTTTTGAAGACACTCTGACAGGATGTTAGAACATTCCTGAAGAGACTCTGATGGGACGTTAGAAAATTCCTAAAGACACTCTGATGGGACATTAGAAACATTGCTGAGGACACTCTGATGGGACGTTAGAAACATTCCGAAGTAACTGAAACGTGACGGACTTAGAAACATTCCTGAAAGACACTCTGATGGAACGTTAGAACATTCCTGAAGACACTGTGACGGGATGAGACATTCTGAAGACACTGTGATGGGACGTTAGAACATTCCTGAAGACTCTGTGACAGGATGTTAGAACATTCCTAAAGACACGTTGACGGGAACGTTAGAACATTCCTGAAGACACTGTGATGGGACGACATTCCTGAAGACACTCTGATGGGACATTAGAACATTCCTGAAGACACTCTGATGGGAACGTTAGAACAATTCCTGAAGACACTCTGACGGAACGTTAGAACATTGCTTTGATGGAACATTCCTGAAGACACTCTGACGGGACGTTAGAAATTCAGAACATTCCCTGAAGACATTCCTGAAGAACTCTGACTGATCTTAGAATATTCCTGAGGACACTATGAAGGGGCGTTAGAACATTCCTGAAGACACTATGACGGGGCGTTAGAACATTCCTGAAGACACTGAATGGACACTCGAGGGAAGTTGAACATTCCTGTGACACTGACGGGGCGTTAGAACATTCCTGAAGACACTGAGACGTGGGAACATTAGAACATTCCTGAGAACATTCCTGAAGACACTCTGATGGGGTTTAGAACATTCCTGAAGACACTCTGGTGGAACGTTAGAACATTGATGTGACATTAGAACATTCCTGAAGACACTGTGATGGGACGTTAGAAAATTCCTGTGGACACTCTGACGGAACGTTAGAACATTCCTGAAAACACTGTGATGCGACGTTAGAACATTCCTGAAGACACTGTGATGGGACGTTAGAACATTCCTGAAGACACTCTGATGGGACTTTAGAACATTCCTAAAGACACTCTGATGGAACGTTAGAACATTCCTGAAGACACTCTGATGGAATGTTAGAACATTCCTGATGACACTGTGACGGGATGTTAGAACATACCTGAAGACATTCTGACAGAACGTTAGAACATTCCTGAAGACACTGTGACGGGACATTAGAACATTACTGAAGACACTGTGATGGAAGTTAGAAACATTCCTGAAGACACTCTGACGGACGAAGAAAATTCCTGAAGACACTCTGAAGGGACTTGAGACATTCCTGAAGACACTCTGACGAATGTTCTGAGACATCTGATGTTAGAATGTGGGACACTCTGATGGGACGTTAAAGTAGACCTGACGGAATGTTCGAAATTCCCAAGGACACTTGATGGAACGTTAGAACATTCTGAAGACAGTGACGAACTTAGAACATTCTTGAAAAACACTGTGACGGGACTTTAGAACATTCCTGAAGAAACTGTGTGACGTCTGATGGGACTTTAGAAATTCCTGAAGACACTGTAATGGGATTTTAGAACATTCCTGAAGACACTCTGACAGGACGATAGAAACATCCTGAGGATACTCTGATGGGACGTTTAGAATTCCTGAAGACACTGTGATGGGACGTTGGATCATTCCTGAAGACATTCTGATGGGACTTTAGAA